>APFE030430681.1:4045-15023 GCA_000404065.3 Pinus taeda
CCCACAACAGAATGGGGTGGCTGAGAGGAAGAACAAAACTATTGTAGGGGCAGCATGGGCAATGTTGCATGACCAAGGCCTACTACTTCACTTGTGAGCTGAGGCATGCAACACAGCGGTCTATTTACAGAATAGAAGCCCACATCGCATACTTGGGATGAAGACACCAGAGGAAGCTTTCTCCAGTAATAGACCAGATGTGGGTCACTTCAGGGTCTTTGGCTCATCGGTATATTGCCATGTGACAAAGGACGCACGAAATAAGCTTGAGCCGACAGCAAAGTTGGGGATACTTTTGGGGTACATTGATACACCTCACAACTATCGGGTGTACTTGCCTACCAGTTGGAGGACAGTGGTTCGCAGAGATCTCAAGTTTGATGAGCAGAAGGCCATGCGAATTTCCCTTGAGAGGGAGCTCCAACTACAAGCTATGGAGGAACTATTGGTTCCTAAGGAGGAGGAGCCTCTGACTGATGCAGAGCAGCCGCATGCAGAGGTTCCAGAAGTGGAGACATCCACTCAAGCAGAGTCTTCCAGAGATGGACGAAAGCGCACAAGAGAAGCTGACAGATTGTTGGAGGATGCGAATGAGAATGTGGGAGCACCATTTTCTCAGTGTAGACAGAGGAGGTCACCTGAGAGGTACACTGGATACATGGCCCTTGCTAGGGAATGTGTTGAGACCGAGCCATCTTCCTTTAAGGAAGTAGTGCAGCAGCCGATTTGGGTTGATGCTATGGTGGAGGAGTATGACTCCATAGTTCATAACAGTGTTTGGGACATGGTTCTAAGACTGGAGAACAAGTCATTTGTGAGTTCCTGTTGGCTTCACAAGGTAAAGGAAGTTGTTGATGATGGGAAGATCATGTTGCTATAGTATATTTTGACAGAGGAGAAAGATGTTGACATGTTGACAAAGGCATTGTCAAAGTGTAAATTCAAGTTCCATAGACACAGGATCGGGGTGGCAGATAACCCCTTTTTTATTGAGAGGGAGTGTTGAAATGTGGCAACAAGAATATTACAATTTAATTTGTCCTTGAATTAAATTCGCATTTATTCTCAGTAGCTACCTGGAAATAATTAATTAATTCGATTTGAATTAATTAGTTGGAGAAATTCAAGATAGAAGTCTTTTCGAAGTCATGCAAGAGTTATCCATTAAATTAAAGAGATAAGATTGAGTTATATTTGAGTTGAAATTAGTTAACTCAGTTGACTAATTTAAGTCTAGTTAAATTAGTTCCAAACTATTTGAGGAACTAATAGAGAGTTAATAGTTAGTTGATGCATGCATGCACTCAGCTAGTGTACTCCAGTTAATTGAAGATTCCCTCATCAGAAAATCATGCATGTCTATCCTGAGAAAGACCCAGTTGAGATTAAAGTCAAGGACAATGTACTATCAGTTGCATGTGTTTTCTTATAAAGAAAACTCATGCATGCAGTCAAGGCATCATTCCTTGAGGATTGCACAGTTCTGACAGTGTGTGAGATCAGAGTGTTCCACTTGGTTGAAGGTGAATCATCCCAAAGGAAAAGCACAAGGAAATAGGATCTTGGAGGGCAGAGAGGAAGGCTGGAGAGCAGCCAAGATTGCCTGTTAGCATCTGTGAGGATTGTACTGAGAGATGCCTAGCTGTGAGAGCTAAGGCTTTGTATAATTCCTATGTATTTCCACCTTGTATGATAATACAGATAGTGGGGTTTTTAGTTGAGGCTTTCCCCAAAGTATTTCATGTGTATTTGTGCATGTGATTCTTCTTCTTTTGGTTATATTTGTTCAGCTCGATCCTTTAAGCTTCCACAAATTGATAGTAGAAGTAGGTTATAGTATTCTGATTTGATTTATATTGCATTATCAGGTTAACCTACACCAGATTTTCTACAGAAGGAAGTCGTTTCAAAGTTTAACATCTTGTTTGATAAAAGGGTTAGGGCTGGACTTCCGTCTTGCTAGGATCTACAAGGAAACTTGTTGCCATGGAAAACATATGAGACTTTGTTGGTTGAGGCAAAAAGCAAAGTTAATAACACTCATGAAAAGACAACAATATTAAAAGGAGCCACCGTTGTGAACTACCTGAACAAATATTTTAAGCTTCTCTAAATGATGAATACTTTGTTCACTGACAAGCCTACTTATGGTAGGATTACAGCTTGCAAAATAGCACTTGACAAGTTAGAGGAAGCACCAAAGTCAAATGTACCATTATGGAGAAGGTGCAAGGAATGGATGATAGAGCAGACCAAAGATGCATCAGGAGGGCCATCTACCCAAGCCACAGATTCAAATAGCAAGCAACAATCACCAATCATACTCTAATTTCTGTTACTTCTGGTTATCTTATTTTCTTCAAAAGAATGTTGTGTCTTTTTCCCTCCAATGTAATATTCTGTAATGACTTTTAATTTAGACAGTTAGAAGGCAGTTAAGCAGTTTGATAGTTTTGGTAGTTACCAACTGTCCCATGATGTATAAAAAGAGGCAAAATTATAGAAAAAGGGTCTGAATTTGGAAGAACCTGGACACTGTGCTGTTGTATTCTTGATAAATTGATGATTAATGAAAGAATCCTAAGTTTTCCACACATTGTTGGGTATGATTCTGTAATTTCTCTAATTTGTGGCATCATGTTTCTTCCTTTCTTTAAATATGGTAATGAAGCTGCAAGTCTTTGTTTACTTATGTGAATGAAATTAAAGTTCCTTAAAATAGTGCTCCTATATTTAAAGTTCCTACCCCTATATTTCTTCTAAGTTACAGATAATAGTTCTTGTCAAACACAACATATTATGTTTAACTTCTCAAGGCATTCTTCACACAACATTCATATTCAGCATCACATGGCATTCTGAGATTTTCATATTAGCTAAATATTAAGGGTTAAAAGTCAGGTCCTTCAGGCCCTTCACATGAGGATACATAATACAAATAAGTGACATGCATAATAAAAATCAATGTCTTAAGCACAATTTATATGCAGCCAGGAAATTGGTTTCTTAAGGGACAACAAGACCTTTGGAGACTGTATAGAAACCTTTTGAGGTAATCCTCCCAAATTTCTTCCTCTTTCTATGTTATCTTAAAGATTTCCTCCCTTAAGTCCCTAACTTTATTGTATTCTTGATATTTGTTAAGAAAGGTCCTATGCATCCCATCCCATGTTCTAATTGTGTTCCCTCTCGACCTCGTGAAATAGTGTAAGGTTGTGTTCTTGACGGTGGAAGGAAAAAAGTAAAGCTTTTGGGAATTGGTAGAGTAGTCATAACTTTTTCACACTATATCAAACTCAAACAAAATTTCATCGAGGTCTTCATTGATCTTACCATGCAAACATTGCAAAATTGATGTGGGGGGGTATTTTTCATTTGTACCATTGTGTTGGGATCCACAATGGGGAATCCAAAGGTTACCTCTTCCTTTTCATTGGTTTGTGTTTTCCCTTCAAGGAACACTTCTCCTTCTCCATCTACCATGTTCTTTCCCTATAACATGCTATACTCGATTTCCAGGTGTGGTGATTCTCGAACCTGAACAAGGTTAAAGTGTTCTTTCAGTTCTTCCTCATGTTCTAGCTCTCCAACTAGTGTGGCTACCACTGTAAATTAGTTGGAGGGAATATGGAGTCTACTCCCTTGTTTGTTATTGATTCTTGATATTTATAGTTTCCCTTCTATTCTAGCTCTCTAACTAGTATGGCTACCATTGTAGAATTAGTTGGAGGGATTTTCGGATCTACTCCCTTGTTTTCTATTGATTCTTGCTATTTAGAGCTTCCATCCACAGGCCCTAAATTTTGTCTCGAGTTTTACTTGTTCGTCCTTTCTTGGAATATATACCTACCAAAAAATTAGTTTTAGAGGGGGGTTTCGTTTTGAGGAATATATAACCAACCTCTACCCTTAAATCTACTCGTAGTGTCTCTACCTCTATTCATACAACTGCTAAAAGAAAGAAGAATTGAAACAAAATAACAAAGTAAAACTAAACCACATTGTGAGATTTTCATACCATTGGGATTCCACCATCAACAAGTTATATGTTCACACAATTAGATCATAAAAAGATATTTACTTAAACACAACTAAATAAAACACACTATGCCATGACAACAAGGATTCCCGAGTCTAATAAAAGTGGTCAATTAGGTTCTTACCTCCCATCTTACCTTCCCACTCCTCCAAGTCTTCAATGTTGGGGAATTAGATAAACAAAATCACACCACTAATGTCATAGCTTTTCTAGTGCCTCCTTGGTAACAACGCCAAAATGTTGGTGAATTTATTGTCGTAAATTTAGGACATTTATCAATATGGGAGCATAATTTTTTAGGCACTACACCGCATGTGTGGACATCAAAACACTAATGAGTCGATTGGCATAACACTACAACAAGGAATCCCTTATTGAAAACTAAACAACTTATTGCTAAAGCCATAGAGATTAGATCGTTGGATAACATACCTATCAATAGTTCTATAAAGTTATTGGAATAATCCTTTTAATTAACTGTAGGATAATGGTTCCTACATATTGCCTCTAAGTTGTATCTTCAACAAGTTTTATCCACTATTTCTTTTAGCAAGAAAAACTATGTTCAAAGGGTAAATCCTACATGGTATTTTCTATCTAAGGTAGTTGCTTAAAATCTCCTACTCTCTAGGTCATAGTCTCTTTACAATGTCTTAGGAAAGTAATCAAGTGAACTTAGACAAGTTACAATGCAGTTTGGAACCTTCCAATGAGAAACCCATTGATCAACCAATGGAATGACAAGTCCTAAACTAGAATGATCATTAGGTGTCGATGTAGAGCCTTTCCTTACTAATTATAATAATTCACACCAAGTGAATGATGCATTCCTATAATCATGAAATGTTACAATGTATCAATATTATCCTTCATTGATCGACCCGACCTCTGCAAGTGCATATCCAAACTAGAACAAAGCATAGATATATGAAATTGAATTGTAAGGAAATTTAATGGCAATGCACTACCCTATCATTAAAAGTTATCCAACCATGGTTCTTTCAAACAGCGGTAAGGTTAGCATAAACAATCCAAATCCAACTCTAAAGATGATTGCATGTTGTATTGATCTTATTACAAGATGTGTCAGATGCACATGATTTGCTAAACAAACCAAACACACACGAGAAATCTTGATCAAATATAAAACCAGAGATGCATTATAAAGAAATATATGGAACATGATCTAACTAAACAAATCAAACACACAAGAAATAAAACCAGAAATGCATCACATGGGAATGTATAATAGAGAAGGCAAAATGGATGGCTTGGTGAGCCCTAACCAACCAACACACATTACTTAGAGAAAAACTTAAATCACGTGCAATTGGTGTGGCTGCCTAGGAGCTTGGTGCATTTGTTATGCACGCCCATGAACTTGGCTAATGCTTTCCCTCTTTGGCTTTTAGTTGACCGTTGGGTTGAATTCCAGCCTATAGATCCCTTAATAACCATCGATCCAATTTGAATTATAGGAAAGTTTCTCAATGACGCCAAGGAAAGAACTCATGTCTCAATTTTTGTCCCGAGGGCACACAACCATGCTAACCATGGAATCGGGTTACAGGAACCCATGTGAGTTGCAATACTTGTCTTCACAAACTTCTTAAATGCATTAAAATGATGAATAATTAAAAAACATCAATAATTTACCTCATGGTCCCTCTTTATATAAGTGTCCTTTTTATAATGCAAAGAGGAGGATTATGCTTGGAAAAAAATGAAGTTTGTAGGGTGAAAAGTGGTTAACTGATAGCATAACGTTGATTTGGAGCCCCAATATTTATAATTTTTCAAAGCATAAAATTTTACTTTTTATTTTTTAAATTTTATTAATAAAAAACTTTAACCAATTTTTAAAAACCTCAACAAGTTAGTAGTAAAATGTTTATTAATTTGAATGGGAAATGGACACTCCCCTATATAGGTAAGGATTAACAATAAAGTGTCCATTTTCATAGTGAAATTCATTTACATAATTTTTTTTTTAGACTTGGAAATATGAAAGTAAGTAAATTTAACAAAATCTTTGTGTTAGCTTTGGAAGTTTCAAAGAACATAAATTTAACCAGGCTCAAGAAATGGTGAAAATCTAATAAATTACTGATGATGTTATCAATAAATTTTAATTTAACAACACAATGCAAACAATTAACGACTTTACTAGATTCAACCTTAGCATACTATTTGATATAATTTTATTTGTGCTTTCATGTTTTATACCTTTATATAATAAAGAAGGCTAAACATTTTATGTTTTCAACCTTTTCTAACTTGTTATCACCAAAATCTATATAAGCAATCTTTGCATAATTATAATTTTGGATTGACAAAAATGTTGGTTTTACTGTAGAAATAGATTTAATACCCTTCAATACCCTTTTGCAATTAGATTGTGGTTTATATGAGATTCCATTAATCCAAAATGCATCATGTCATATTTTAATTAAAAAAAAGCTGGTTTACTTCTTTTTATTTTGAGTGGCTAAAAAAACCAATTCATAGTGTATTTAGACATCAACTTTATCATATATTTTCCATATTTCGAACACAATTGATGCATAAGTGTTAAGGATTCTAATTAAACAATTAAACAAATAGTTTCTTAAACACTTAGTGAGTTCATGACATTATGGGTTGTAGTAATTGTTACCCACCAAATTGTTACTCAGTGATGATGATAGGCCACATTCTTTTTCCATTTGCATGTGTCATTCATCTCTCACCATTTGACATTCCTCTTAAATGAAGGCGAGATACCACTTGGTAGGTACTTTAACCATTTTGAAATCAAGTTACTTTACTTAATGTTTCAGGTATTCTAATATGGATAAAGGGGTGATATGGATGATTGACTGATCTTGACTGCAAAATTGTTCTCTCACCTTACTCAGGGTGGGGGGGGGGGGGGGGGTTAGTCCTTAACCCTAGTCTGATGGTACCTCCTCTAAGACCTTAGGGTTATAAGAGGGGCACATCATTCTATACATAACATATTTCATCATTCCCTTGATACCACATCCATCCTTTGGGCTAACTGTCATTGGTTAATTGAGATTTGACATTCACACATCCACGCCTTTTATTAGGGATGGAAAACTTTTACCTAGAGGTTGATGCAGCTACAAGAATGAAAAAGCATAAGATGTCCACCAAAAAACATTAAAATGCAAAATATGATTAGGACATCATTAGTAAGTGAGCAAAAGCCTAGCCCGAGCGAGTCTAACTCCCTCATAAGCCATCACCCAGTTCCCGAGAACTTGATGCCCCATATCATTATAAGGAACCCTTTCATGTCCCAACCCTGATGAGTGAGAAACTAACTCATATTAATGGGTAAAAGAAATGTTATATCACAAAAACCAAGCTCTAATCCTTAAGCTATGCACCATATAAAAGAATTATAAAAAACAAGTAAAAGGAAAACCAAATGGGTGGAAAAAGCAAGCCAAGGAAAGGGGTAACTCATGCCTCCACTATTTCTCTTTCCCTTACATATATACACTTAATATGTGGACCTCCATTAGTTGGTCCCCTGACCATGGAACTTAGCCATGGAGTCATTCCCCTCTATTGCCATTTATTTTCACTAACACCAATGAATTGAAGGTTTGCCCTTGGAAATTCCACCTCATCTTATCTTAGGGGCTTGAAGCACCTAATAATTTTGATTACCTAACCACCTTTGCAAAGGTAGGGAACACTTTTACGAGACTTGGTCTAGTTAGATATCTGAAGGTGATCTTAGTTTGGAGTATTACCATGTCCTTACCAGTTAAGTATGGTCGACTTAGATGCATCCATGGTTATTGTCTATAATGAGTGGTTTTTTCTCTTGAGTTTAACATGGTTTTTGCAAGTGGTCTTGCACATAGTAGTTGAGGTCTTGAGGGCTCACTATTCCACTCCTACTCCACACGATGCCAAGGCTATTCTACACTTATGGAGAGCATGATGACCTTGCAGATGCAACATTTCACTTCTACAATAGAGTGTTGGGAACCTTGATGACCTTTTCATTTGATGGATGCCCCATAGCACCCTCATTTGCCAGAACATTGAACTCATCTTGCTTAGCTTTGTGGATTCTTGAGGATGTAACCAATGGAACCAATCTGCCCCTCTGTTGGTTGTGACATGACTTGATAGGTATGCCCTGATATGGAGCCCAATTGATGATGATCATCCCCACGATGATTAGGGAGGGTTTGTATTATCTCATGGAGCCTTAATAGTGGAGAGAGAGTACACTACATTTTCTATATGACACCCATTGATATGAAACAAGGTGTCTAGAGTTGGATTTTGGATACATGGAAATGTTTTGAGGCTTAATTTGAGGACCCTTCTTCAAATTGAGGTTGATTATGATGCTTAGAGACACATCCAACCCTTGCATTACAATTTTGGAGCATATTGAGTCCTAAAAAGGCATTGCACTAGAAAGGCATTATGCCTCACACTTGTGGGAAAATGTTGGCATATTTTATGTTGTTGAGCTATTGGGTTGGCTTCCCACCCATTTACTTCGTGTCTACTCAACATTAAACTTGTTTAGGGGTTGTTTAGATACATTAATGGAAGTGATAGACCTCTTATAAAAGGAGGATCACTCCATTCATTTGTTCATCATCATCTTTTTGTATTTTGGCCTCTTTAGAAGAGATCAACTTAGCCTTTGTATTCCACTACTTGTAGAGATGTCATCTTTTGTGCAGATTTTGTTATTGGAGACTAGTTTGTGTATTAGAGGAAAATTTGTGAGTATTTATTGCATATTATGGTTTTACATGTAATGAAATATTGTTAGGGTTTTATTTTTTTCATTATCTAAATGCAATTTTTTAGTGGAAAGTCTTGATGAATTATTACATGTTTAAACTATTTTCCTTGAAATCCTTAGAATACCTTCTAGAGAGATTTTCTTCTAGTTAATTTCTCCCCTCATAAAATGATAGTTGGGGGTTAAAAGTGAAAACTATGGTTTCCCCCCTTACTCCATGCATGAATTTGATATATCTAAATTAAACCATATGACTCCATCACCCAAGTAGGGAAAGGCACCAGGATCCTAGTGATGATCAAAAACTCATTAAATTTTTTACCTTTTTCTCATTTTCTTACTTTTTCAGCCCTTTAAGGCAAGCTATTAGTATTAGGGAAAGGGTCAAATTCAAATAGGGCTTGATAAACTACAATGTTGAAGCTAATATAGTTGGTTTTCACCTTAATTAACTTCAAACACTCAAATCTTGTTTCATGGTGAAAATTGACTCATTAGGGTCGACATCATCAACCCTTAGCAATTTAGTGCCCTAATAAACTATAGCTTTATATAAAGATTTAATTTAGGGCTTGTTTGAAGCATTATCATCCCCTATTGTTGATACTATAATTAAGTAAACCTTTTATTTTTGTTTTCATGCTTAAATGTACCTTTTGTTAAGCTACTTCTTAAAATCGTAGGTATCCAGAAGTCTTTTCTAGGATTTTCTTGTGGTGGCATTCTTTTATTAGAGAATTATGCTCTAATCCATAGAAATAGTACCTTGCTTAGCCATTCATAAACATCAGATAATTGACTTAGGACATCCTTTAGGTGGTAAACTAGGAAGTCTCCTATGTGGTGAAATTCCACTAAAGAGTAGGAGGTGGAGTGCTAAGGTGACAGTGGAAACCACCTCAATATTGTTGTATCTTAGTCTGGCTCTTACTTTTTGAGGCATCTCACAAGGCTTGTGTTGTCTCTCCAAAATTTCATCTTTTTCATCCTCTTTTCATTCATTTTTTATCATATTCCACTATCTTGTAGCCTTACATTAAGACCATTTTTATGATTATATATGGGTTTAGACTTATTGTTTTCCAAAGCATTTATTTTGGTACAATTTTGAGTGAATTTATGATTAAATATTATAAAAATAACATGTTTTTAGTTATATCTAAAAGTTGGATGAGCTTTTTGATGTTTGTAGGCATTTTTGAAGACTCCAACAATGTCATATTTGACCATTTAGTCTCAAATTCTAATTTCATCTTTAACCCTTGAATATTTGAGGAAGATTTGAGATAATCATTCAAGCAGATTTGATGGAGAAGAACCATGGAAGTTTTGATAAGATTTCTTATCAAATATTTTAGAGCTTTGTGAGAGGATAAGTAGAGATGTTAGTTGCTAGATGTTAACACATGGTTGTAACCACATGAGATATTTGTGGATCTACATTTTTTAATTAGTTATCTTAGTTTTTGTATAAATATGAGTGTCTTTTGCATTCAAAGGGAGGAATTCTTGGAGCGTAATTCCAAACTATGATGGAATAAAATACACTTGATAAGTTCTTATGTTATTTAGTTTATAGTTTTATATTCATGTTTTGTTGTAAGAAGTAGTTTAATATGTAAAACTTTGTAGAATTTTTCCTACAAATCAGCGAGCTTTGATACCATGTAGAACTTTTTCTACAAATCAGTTAGCTTTGATACCATGTAGAAATTTCCCACCTGTAGATCAACCTGGTAATGCAATGTAGTAAAGAAAAACACTTGATCTACTTTTACAAACAATTTAGCGAAAGATTAATCAACCATGAGAAACATCAATGAGAACACATATAACTGATAAGAAGGAATTAATCACACATAACACAGAAGAATTTACCCAGGGAAAGCACCTGCCTAAAACCCCATCTCTGTGTTATCATACAAGTGGAAATATAGTCCGGATTACACAAAGCCTTAGCTCGGAAGCTATCCATCTCTCAGTACAATCCCTCTACTACTCATAGACAGTCAAAGGCTTCTCACAAACCTTCTCCTTTGCTCTCCAAGCCTCCTATTTCCTTGTGCAGTTTCCTTGGGGTCCAGTGCTGCCACCTGTGTGAATTGGCCTCTTCACACACTCACTAACCTCTGATCTAACTGCACAAACTT
>APFE030430683.1:0-22545 GCA_000404065.3 Pinus taeda
GGAGGGGAGGAGGAGTAGAGGGGAAAGGTGTGCAAAGGGCGGGTAGGCGTGGGGTTGAGCGGCGGCTGTGGGGGTGGAGGGGGGTGCGGTGGTCGAAGGGACAGGGTGGGTGACTTTGGGGAGGGGCCGGTAGGGTATGCGGAGGGGGTGCGTGGCTAGCTGATTGCAGGATGGGGGTGCCCCGGGCTCACCATGCTCACGAAGGAAATATTGGTTAATTTGGCTAACAAAAAATATTAAGTTTAAAAAAAAAATCTACTTCGTTAAACTAATTTAATATGAAAATTTTCAAGGAAAAAAATTTAACTGACCTTTCAATTGCGAGAATTCTTTGTTGAATATGTTGTTCATACCAATGTAGTTGCTCCACAAATTCGTTCCAAGTCTTTCAACGAACCTTAGAAAACCTTGATGTAATGTGAGTAATAGTGATAATGAAATTTAGTATATAGGTGAAATTACGAAGATGTTTTACCATACGGTGAATGCGGGATTAATCAATTTTAACAAATTTTAATATGTTAATTTTTTTATGGCGATGAAAGAAAATATGATAAAGTGAATATTATGGAAGTGTTTTACAGCAGGTTGAATGTGGGATTAATTTGTTTCAGAATGTATTAACAAAAAAAAAAAAAAAACATTCAATTGTTTAGTAAATATTATATACTTTGACTATTAAAATAATTTAGGTAGAAGTTGTAATTTACAATTTTAATTTTAATGATTTATTTCATAAAAAAAAAATAGTTTAAATTTTTCATTAAATTGTAGAATAAAATAATGAAGAGAAATAAATCTCACAAACTTTTAGGAATGAAATATTTTCGCGAAATGTTTTGGGAGGAAAATTTTTGGAGGGAAATATTTTCGTGAAATTTTTTGGGGGGGAATTTTTGGAGGGAAAATTTCATTCTCTAAGCTATATAATATCTTTAGGAGACTCTCCATTTGTATCATTCAACATCTTATATTTGAAAGGGATGGATTGTCCTGATAGTGAAGTTTCGATTTATACAGCGTCAACATCTTCATCGCGTAACAACTCTATTCATATGGATGCATATAGCGGGAATTCTTCCACTATGAATAGAAAGTCAATTCTTCCACTTAGTCTTGATCCTAAGGACTATGAGAGCAGCACTATTGAAAGAGAGGATGGAGAATTTCAAATAAATAAAGAGTCACAGATTCCATTTAGTCCGAATTCGAAGGACTATGAAAGCAGCAGTGATGATGAGCTTGATGACAAATATCAAAAGAATGGAGTCTCACGGTGTCCACTTAGTCCTAATTCTAAGGACTATGAAAGCAACAGTGATAAAAACCATGATGGTGAAATTCAAAAGAATGAAGTGTCACGGTGTCCACTTAGTCCTAATTCTAAGGACTATGAGAGCAACAGTGTTGAAAAGCATGATAACGAATTTCCAAAGATTGGATTATCACGGTGTCCACTTAGTCCTAATTCTAAGGACTATGAGAGCAGCAGTGATAAAGAGCGTGATAACGAATTTGAAAAGAATGGAGTGTCAAAGTGTCCACTTAGTCCTAATTCTAAGGACTATGAGAGCAGCAGTGATGAAGTGCATGATGATGAATTTCAAAAGTATGGAGTGTCACGGTGTCCAGTTAGTCCTAACTCTAAGGACTATGAGAGCAGCTTTGATGAAGAGGGGGATGACGAATTGCAAAAGTATGGAGTGCCACAGTCTCCAGTTAGTCCTAATTCTAAGGACTATGACAGCAGCAGTAATGAACAGCAGGATGATGAATTTCAAAAGAATGGAGTGTCACGGTGTCCACTTAGTCCTAATTCTAAGGACTATGAGAGCAACCGTGATAAAGAGCGTGATGATGAATTTCAAAAGAATGAAGTGTCACAATGTCATCTTAGTCCTAATTCTAAGGACTATGAGAGCAGCAGTGATGAAGGACAGGATGATGCACTTAGTCCTAATTCTAATGAGTATAAAGGTAGAAGTGATGAAGGACAGGATGATGCACTTAGTCCTAATTTTATGGACTATGAGAGCAGCACTGAAAATGCACATGAGGAAGAATATCCAATAAACATCGAGTCAAATTTTCCATTGAGTCTGAATTCTAAGGACTATGATAGTAGCACTGAAGAAGGGGAAGATGAAGAATATCCTCCAAGTTAGTATTTGAAAAGCACAGTTGATCATAGTGTGGATAACATTCCTCTTAATGATGAATCTGAAAATCCTTATACAAATGATGATCCAATGATGGAGATGTTGCCAAGAAATATTGTATCGAGGAGTAGGAGTAGTCTTTTTCATATCAATGCAAGATGCTCTAGTTATACAGGGGGTAGAGCAGAATATTTCACGAGAAGAAGTTCTATCAGCGCACTCATTTCAAGTGAATGTTGCCAAAAATATTGCTTGAAACATATGGATTTCAAATTTGCATTAGAGAGCAGGAAGAGATATTTGTCAATGAATAAAAGCATGCAAAATTCATATTTAGTTGGGTGCATGCAATCTACATTGTCAGGTTATGATTATCATATTAGGACTTTATTTATCTGTAGAAAAGCTTTCAAAATGTTTCATTCGATTGGGAATTTTCATCTATCGAGAATTCAAGAAAAATTGCAAAAAGATCCCACATTTTATTCTGAAGTACATCATAAAAGACAATTTGGGCCATTATCAAATATTGCAATGTCATGGATGAAAGATTTATTTTCAAAGCATGGAGAGTGCATGCCAAATAGAGAGACAATACATATTCCAGATAGTTTTTCAAGACGAGAAATCTACAACTTATACAAAGAATATGCAGAAGGTGTTGAGGGGCATGGCCGGTTTATTACATATCAATATTTTGTGAAAGTATGGAAGAAAGAATTCAACAATGTTCGTATTCCTAAGAAGACAAGGATGGGGATTTGCAGTAGATGTGCTTCTCTTAAATCAAAAAGGGACAAATGTGAAGGGTCAGAAAGAGGTAGGCATTCATAACTTTAGCTTTTAAAATTGTATATTCATCAAGTATGAAAACATATTTCTTAATGGCTTTCTTTTATGTTGTGTAGATTCAATTGTCAAATAATTTTAGGAGCATCGCGAACAACAAACAAATGAAAGGAAAAAGTTGTACAAGCATCGAAAGAAGTGTTATGATAATCCGAATAAATATTTGGGTTTGATAATTGATGGTATGAACCAGAAGAAAACACTTTTACCACATTTTGTTCACACACTCAAAAATTTACAGGAGGAAAATTTTATTCAATATCACTTGGTCGATTGTATGGTCTTCAATGGGAAAATGTTGTCAAAGGTGTACTTCATAACTCCAGATATTCATAATGATGCAAATCTGACCATAACCATAATTCATGATGTGCTTTCTCATTGGTCTAGTAATCTTCCTGAAGTTTTGTATCTACAATTGGACAACACTTGCCGTGAAAACAAAAATTAGGTTGTTTTTGGATATCTAAATATGCTTGTTCAATTGAGAATTTTTCAGAAGATAAAGGTTGGTTTCCTTTTTGTTGGGCACACTCATGACCATATTGATAAGATGTTCAATCGTTTTTCAATCACATTGAGGAGGAAAGAAGCTAGGAGCTTGCCATCATTAATTGAATGTATTAAGAAATCATACATGCCAGAGCCTACTTTTGATGTGTTGGAAGAAACTGTTGACATGCGAAGGTTTATTATGGGAGCATATGGTGAGGGGAAATGCATTGAACAACTTAATGACATTAGCTTCCAACATCAATTTCGTATCAAAAAAAATTGATGGGAAAACACTAATATGGGGTAAGAAGTATTCAACTACTGCATAATGGGCACCGTCATCAGGTTTGCAATTTTTGAAGTTCATTCCAGATCATCCAATATTTGCATCAAAAATATTGTTATTACAATCAGTTGGTGAAGTTCATAATGCACACAACCAAAATAGAGATATAAATTATTCTGATTGCCTAGAATAAATTAAAAAATGTATTAGATATACATGAGTACTTTGACATTGCTGATTCAGTTTGGTGGGAGTCATTTTTCAATAATCAAAGTGATATCATTTCAAAAACAACAAATGAAGATATACCTTTGAAAAATCCATTTATTTGGCCACAAAATGCGTCGAATGCACATGAGGAAATAAATATTGTTGAACAACAACAATCTCAAGGTATTATTAATTCTTCACAAGCAGAGGAAAGAGAGATGTATATTGGTTCCAGAAGATCCCATGCACAACGTGAAGCCATGGAAGACCTTTATAGGGGTTCAGTACAGGATATTAAGGAGGGTTGCATGATCACAGTGCTAGCAGATAGAGATCCCAATGGCTATCCATTATGGGTTGCTAAAGTTATAAAGGTCTTTACAAAAAACGAAGATGTTACAAGTGTTGAAGTACATTGGTATGCCACAAATACACACCCATTCAATGGTGTGTATAAGCTAGAGATGGTAGTTGACAAAAAAAAATGGCGGAAAGAGAAAAAGAAAGGGTACGAATATAAATCGTCGTCGTACAAACATATTGAAATTGGAGGATGTTGACATACTTGTTTATGACTTCAATTTAACAAAGAGAGAAACTCTTCGCTTCAAGACGATAGAGATTCTGAAAAAATTGTTACCAGAAGGAACAGTGTTGAGATGGGAGTCTGCTAAAACCAGTCGTAGATCTAAAAGAATTTTGGAACCTGAAATGATGGGCATGCATGTGGACTCAGATGGGGCACTAGTTGATGAGAGAGAAGAATATGGAACATCTTCGTCAGCATCCAGTCACTCATCTGAATATGTGAATTCTGATGGTGTGCAAAAAAATATGAGTGATTTTGAATAATTGTTTAAGACAGTTTATCTAACTGATGTATGCATCGTATCTTGAAATAAATTTTTTGATTTCCATATGGTGTTAAATGAGAAGTTATGAGTCATTTTTATATTGTTGGATCATTTTACTAGCATTTTTTTTTTTTTTTGAAGATTGACCCTAAAAAAAAGCATTGTTCCAGTATAATCACTTTTTCGTTTTCAAGTTGTATTTTGCACGAAAATTTTGTTTTCACTGCCATTTTTAAAACATGTTCAAAATTTTCCCTTAAAAAACCATCGTTCCAGTATACACACTGTTTTGTAGCACTGTTTTTTTTTTGGCGTTTTTTGGCCAGATTTCCCGTTTTGAGTTTATAGTTCCCATTTCAAAGTTTACTTTGTTAATACAGAGTTACATGGAAAACAACAATATAGATGATGTAGAAAATGATGATCCAAATACATCTGGTAACAATATGGATGGTCTACAGTCAGATTTAAATGATGATGAAGATCATGCAAGTCAAGACGAGGATGATGATAATATTAACTACTTGAAATATCATATGGATATTGATAATCATACACTAGATGACATTGTTGCGGTCAATGATGCTAATGACCAAGATTTCTAAATTTTCAGAGTTATTTGTAATATTTGTTTAAAAAATGATGATTCTTATGGCCTAAACTTTGAAATGCTTCAATTTTATCTGTGTCAATACAAATTATCTATTGCAATATCATTAAAGTGTTCAATATATGGTATGAATTGTTTGGCAAAAAAAATAGGATTACTTGAATGTTTTTTCCATTCATTTTATATCAACATATGTTCGTGAAGACAAAAAGTTAATAAATATTAATTCTCGTATCTCACAATGATTTGAATAAAAAAGATTTTTAACTTCATTATTTTTATATTGTTTTCATTTTAATGTTGGTCAAACCACTCTTACATTTAATTATTGATCCAAGTAGGCTTTAATTTTTACAAGGCTTTCGTGCAAAGTCTATGTTAAGGCAGATGATGACTAGTATAAAATAATCTCAATCCAAAGTCATTGGACACACACTCTCAGCAATCAACAAATCTATTACACACTTCACAAAGATTCAATGTGAAGAAATACTGCAGAATAAACTATTTTTTCATTCAACCACTCTCAGAGCACTCTTGAATACCATCACTCATTCAATTTGCACACATAAAAGGAAGTGCAATCCAAATTGTAAAAACAAAACAAATAATTCACTACCACACTAAACTAAGGGACCAATCCAGGAGTAAGTTGTCACGCCATCCAAATCTTACTGTAATTAATTAAATTACACATGATTAAATATAACAGCAGCAAGGTGACCTAAGGGTGATTGCCCTGACAGACTAATGATTGCATGCATGTGCAAGGCATCCTTATGCTCATGTAAAATAGGGACTCATTACTCCACCCATCCCATCTCCTCAGAATGCACAGACCACCATGTCAATCGAGGCTCTTTATCCTGCAGCGACCTGGCCTCCCTGGAATTCCTTCTCTAATTTTTTCCCCCCTGATCCTCGCTTCTCCCTCTGACATCATCTCTACACCTCGCTTCTCCTGCATCACACTCATGAGTGGTGACAAAGGGAGAGGTCATCGCCCAGGTCAGGGAAGAGTTCATGGACAACCCCAAACCACCCTGGAAAACACCTCCATAGCCACTATGTTTGAGTACAACATACCTGATCACATTCGTAGAGAGGTGGTGGCCATGGAAGAAGAGGAGACTTGTCGTGGACGTTCATCCATCTAAGCCCTCTGCAACCTCCTATATAGGAATCTAAAGGGAAAGGGAGAAACTAAAATTAAGGACACCAATCGAATTGTTGAGATCTTCGCGCTCTTCAACCTCTTTCCCTCCTCCCTAAATTGTTTAGTGAGAGGCATGGACATTGACTATCCTCCCAATGTCCCTTCCCCTAATGTGTCTCTTACGCACTCCCCTCTAGCCAGTTCATCCTCTCCCCCCTCTCGTAAATATTGTCTTCCTCCCTATGTGTCCCTCACTCCCTCGAGGATGACTAAAGCTCCCTCCACTTCTCCCCCTCGACCTAACTCATACAGGTGTTTTGTTGTGGAGGAGCTTCTGGAGGCTACCAATTCGGTGCAGTCTTGTGGCATTTATTAGGCACGTGGTGGCTCCATTTCAGCATCATTTTGGATTCATAACAACATGCGCAATCCGATGACCACTTGATCATCACAAGGTTAGTTCTCTCTCCTTATTTTTGTTTGATGGCTTGCAGAACAGTCTCGTTTTTGGCTCATTGGTGATCAGTGCAATAACACCCCTCATGCTCAGCCCATAAGTTCCAAGTTTGCGACTGAAGCACCCCCTGTTTTGTTGCAATTCACATTTTCTACCACCCCTTAGGCTATTATCTAGACGCTGCGAGGCTCAAACCTCCCGTGTAATTTGTATGGCCACATTTTTTTGAAACAATTTTGAAGTTGTAAGATTTGGTCTCCCCCTTTAGGGGCAAAGAAATTTTGATTTTTCTCTCTGGTTTCCTCGTTCTAAGGCATATATGAACCTCATGGTTGCAAATACTGTATATTTTGTTCAGTTAATATAATTTTCAAGATATGGTATGAATTGTTGGCAGAAAAAAGATAGAAATACTTGAATGCTTCTTCCATTCATTTTGTATCAACATATGTTTGTGAAGATATAAAAGTTAATAAAATATTAAGTCACGAATTTCATAATGAATAAGCAACTTTTTAAACTTCATTATTTTTATATTGTTTGCATTTCAATGTTGGTTGACCCGCTCTTTTATTTAATTATCAATCCAGGTAGGCTTTAATTTTTACAAGGTTGTCGTGCAAATTCTATGCTAAGGCAAATGATGACTAGTATAAAATAATCTCAACCCAAAGTTCTTGCACACACACTCTCAGCAATCAACAAAATTATTACACACTCCACACAGATTCAATGAGAAGAAATATTGTAGAATAAGCTACTTTGTCATTTAACCACTCTCATAACACTCCTGAAAATCATCACTCATTCAATATGCACACATAAACGGAAGTGCAATCCAAACTATAACATCGAAGCAAATAATTCATTGCCACACTAAATTGAGGATTGATCCAAGGCTTAAGTTGTCACACCATCCAAAGCTTACTACAATTAATTAAATTACACATAAAATTAACTATACCAACAATAGTAACAACAATCACATAAACGAGAAATATGTATGCAATCTATCATTCAACCACTCTCATAGCACTCTTGAAAACCATCACTCATTCTGCAATCTACAAACATAAAAGGAAGTGCAATCCAAATTTGCAACAACAAAGCAAATAATTCTATGCCACACTAAACTAAGAGAACTGTCCAGTGTAGGTTTTAACCCCGTACATAAATTACTTGCATATGAATTCTAAAATTAGAAAATAAACAATGGCGAGAGCATAACACATAAAACAAATATACACAGAGATTTTCCCCTAGATCCCAAAATCGGGACTACTAGATTGATTTTTCATTACGTTCTTTTCAATGTTACAATACATATATATACATGTCGAAGCATCCATAAACCCCAATCCATTAACCCTGGATTAGAACATAGTCGTAGTTCCCTTGTCTGGATCTACAAAATACCATGGACTAAAAACCATTGCGCCCAAAACCATGTGCGAAAACCATGCACAAAACCATAGGTAGGTTCGCCCTAATATAGGGTCCAAAAAAAAAATCCTGGTGCACTGCCCTGGACCGTATAGAGGAGGGCGGTAGCCCCCCTCAAACCCTTTGTGACCCCCCCACTGCGCATCGGCACAACAAAGGGGGATAGTCGTGGAAAAAATATAGCACAACCCAACAATATCCCACTTGTTGTTTTCTTTCCACAGGAGAGCTTAGTTATTTATCCAGCCCTGCAATGCCCATTGTTTCTCTACACCAAGAGAACTTCTAAAAGCTCACAGACTTTTTCAATGCATCTGCAGTACTCTTCAAAGTGTCCACCTTTACCAACAACACCTTTCTATCTTCTATCATATCCCTCACAAAGTGATATTAAACATTAATGTGTTTTGTCTTTGAATGGTAAGCAGGGTTATTTTCCAAGAAAATTGCAATTTGGCTGTCACAGTCTATCATTATATCTCCCTGTACTAACCTCATACTTGAACACAATCTCTACAACCAAATTGCTTCCTTGCTTGCATGAGTGTTTGCCATGAATTTTGCCTCTATAGTTGATAGTGCCACTATAGATTGTTTCTTACTCATCCAACTAACTGCACCTCCAAATAGGTTAAACACATACCCACTTGTAGATCTTCTCTGATCTAGATCTCCAGCGCAATCTACATCACAAAGCCATGGATATCCAAAACTTTGTCCAATCCTAGTCTTCCTTGATAGCACAAACCATAATCACTAGTGCCATGCAAATACCTGAAAACTCACTTCACTATTGTCCATTGCTCCTTCCCTGGTTTTGACATAAACCTGCTCAATACTCCCACTACATGTGCGATGTCTGGTCTAGTACATACTATCGCATACATCAGGCTACCGACTGCACTTGCATATGGAACATGGGACATGTCCTCTTCATCTTCTTGTGTCTTGGGACACTGTTCAGCAGATAACTTTACACCTACAGGAATAGGAACCTTCACTGGTTTATTGCCATGCATATTAAACCTCTGCAATATTGTCTCGACATACTTCTTATGGTTTAACCAGCACTTCCTCTTTGCCCGATCTCTTTTAATTTCCATGCCCAAAATATAGTTTACAGCACCAATATCTTTCATGTCGAATTTGGAGGACAATTGGGTCTTCAAATCCTGGATAATTTCTTTGTCATTTCCAACCAGCAACATATCATCCACATACAAGACCAAATGAATAACATGGTCACCAATTAATTTTAAATACACAGTGATTTGCTTTGCTTATGGTGAAGCCAAGTCCCCGTATAAATGTATCAAATTTCTGATACCACATCCTTGGTGGTTGTTTTAACCCATACATAGACTTTTTTAACTTGCATAACAATGTTTTCTTACCCTTCACCGCAAAGCCTTCAGGTTTCTTCATGTAGATCTCTTCTTCCAGATCACTGTGATATAGAATTGACCCTTCCAGCGCAAACCTAGTTGAAGTAAAAACATATTTGGATGTGGAAATACAAATAATGGAAATTTGAAATGAAGATCCAACTACCAACAAAGCAACATTAGTGCATGAAGACAATCATATATCAACAATAAATCAAGAAAGCACTACAAGTACAAGGGGAAGTCATGCTATAAAGACACCTTATCAACATCCCAATCACAAAAGCATGAATGTTAACTAGTTGATGTATCAACATCACTGATGATAGAAATAATTAACATATCTCCCAAAGAATAATGATATTAGTATTATTAAGTCCCATAGTAACAATTTATATTGGGAATCCTCTAAGTGCAACATTCCACAAAAGATCGAATTAGGATGGTCAAATCCTTTTATAATCCGACAAGTATGCTTAGTATTTAGAAGTTCATATCATCTCATATCATCAACTATGATAGCTCCAAGAAGAAAGAATTATGTGAAGACATTACAAGTCAGGGAATCAAATGTCAAGCCCTTCCATAAATATGCTTTGAGGACAAAATATTTATAAACAGGAAAGCAATGTAATAAATATAAATATCCACATCAATAAGTAATAATTAATAACTAGTGAAGAGATACATCTCTAAAGGACATGATTTTAATGAATGCACACCCCACCTAAGTATTTATAATGGGGCCCTTAATGTACTATCATCATATCGTTTTTTTAATACAGTTATTCAATATATATTCTTTTTATCCTAAATGGATTTCTTTATATTCCAAATATTTTCGATATTTAATCAGTGAGCCAAATTGGTTATCATAGTCATCATGCCTCCTCTTACTCAACATAGTATTTTAGCCTTATTGTGGAGTGTTGAGTGTAAAGGTAACACCTCCACTTTGAAGAGTTGAAATGTCCACATGCCCAAAACTCTACATTGGTTTTCCTTGTCCTTTTTCACAATTCATTGACCTTACTTTGTTATAGAGTGTGTAATGTGTAAATACCACTTCTACTCCAACTCCTCCATACCTAGATGTTGCAAAAACCCTTCACCTTTCAAAAAGTGTTCATGAACTTCTCTAAAGCATCAAGCAATAGGCCCCTCCAAGGTTTTGGTGAAGACTTCAAGCCAATATTTTTAGGATAAAGGCTATTAAACCTGCAAATTTAATGACTTGTGCATATTGTCCTTAACCTATTACTTAATGTGATATTGGATCCAATACTTAAACCCATTTTGGATCACCTGGATTCCACAAAACTATAACCTATCATTTCCCCATCTAATATCTAGGAGACATGATTTTTTTCAGGCATTCCCTAGATGCTTCAGGCTCTCTCATCGACTTAGATGTCCACACAGTAGATGTGCATGTACTAATCACTTAAATATGGTTTTCAACTCTATGTGAACCCTTAGGGTAGGGGATGCTGCCCTAGCTAGGAGACTTGACACATTCATGATCAAAATCCCCCTGCTTCAGAGATTGACCAGATACAAACAATGGGTGGGGGCAAGGGGAAAATCTGACCATTCTCCTATTTATCTGGAGATTATGGGACCTGATGCCAAGCCAAAGGCACCCTTCAAGTTCAATCATGTCTGGCTTCAAGATGAGGAGTATACTAGATTGGTCAAGGACTATTGGGTCTCCCACCCTATATCTAATCACAGATCAGCGGGAGAGGCTTTCTGCCAAAATCTCTATCAGCTTAAACATCTAACCATGGCTTGGGCAAAGGAGAAGAAGGCTAAAGATGATCAGAAGATTTTGGCCATTGAAGCTGAGTTGGAATTACTGATGGACGAAAGGAATCTTGGCTTTACCTCAACAGAAGAGAAGAGCAAGCTGATTGAAGTTGAGAAGCAGAAAGACAAGATCCTCAAGGAGAGGGAAGAATCATGGAGATTGAAGAGCAGGGCCATATGGTTAAAGGCAGGAAACGACAACACCAAATTTTACCAAAATTTTGCGAAAGGAAGGAAGACTACTAATACGATCTGGAAAACGCCCCTTCCTAATGGAGAGCATGCAGACAATTTCCAAAAACTCTCTAGATTGGGCACTTCACACTTTCGGAATCTGTTCAGAGCTCCCCATGAGGTCAATCTAGTTGATATCATTCAAGTGGCTGGACTCTTCCCTCGCTTTGTAGGTGAGGAAGAAGCAAATGAATTGACCTCACCTGTCACTCTGGAGGAACTTGAGGGGGTATTAAAGTGGTTCAAGAAGGATAAAAGCTCGGGACCCGATGGGTGGTCTATAGAATTCTATTTGGCTTTTTATGATCTATTGGCCTTGGATCTTCTGCAGGTTGTGGAGGAATGCCGATCATCTGGTAGGTTGTTCAATGCTATCAACTCCACCTTCATAGCCCTCATCCCTAAGACTGACTCACCTGCCTCTTCTGATGATTTCCGACCCATCTCCCTCTGCAATTGCCTCTATAAGATCATCTCGAAAATTATTGCCAACTATCAGAGTCAACATCAACAGATTCATGAAGCGATTGGCATTGCTCAAGAGGCCATTCATTCCATCCGAGCCCGCTGACTAAAAGGTATCATTCTCAAAATTGACCTAGCCAAGGCTTTTGATCGGGTGGACTGGACTTATATCAAAATGTTGCTTATTCACATGGGCTTCCCCCTCTCATTTACCAATTGAATAATGGCATGCATAACAACCCCTTCATACAGTTTGCTCATTAATTGATCTGCCTCTCCTTTTTTCCATGCTGAAAGGGGGCTCAGGCAAGGTTGCCTGCTCTCACCGCTCCTCTTTCTGCTGGTTATGGAATGTCTTAGCAGACTCATCTATCACGAAAACAGAATGGCAGAGTATCAGGCTTGAAAATTACTAATCAGTGTTACTTAACACATCTCATGTTTGTAGATGATGTCATCATTTTTTTGGATGGAAGTATACGGTATTCGATTACCCTTGATAGGATCCTTGCCTCATTCTACAGAGCGACCGGTATGCTGGCAAACCACTCAAAATCAACCATTTCCCAGGCTTACACTTCTGCTCAAGAATCCAATGTAGCTTCGCATCCTTTCCCTTATAACCCTCGACCTCTGGATCAAGGTTTCAAATATTTGGGTTGCTGGATCAAGCCTTTTGGGACACAATATCGCAGACTGGACTTAGCTGATCTCCAAATTTGAGAAAAGGATCTCACACTGGAGCCATCGCTTTCTATCCAGAGCAGGAATGCTGGTGTTCATTAAATCAGTATTGGAAGCCACACCTGTATTCTGGATGGCTTTAGCATGGATACCTAGAGGAATACTTGCCCATCTCAAGCAAATATGTTGTAGATATCTCTGGAATGGAGGACAGGAAACACGAGTTTTTGCATGGATTAGTTGGGACAACATTGCTATGCCTAAGAAGTGGGTAGGCTGGGGCCTAAAAGACCTATCATACTTTGCACACGCCTTGGCTGCGAAAATGGGATGGACTTTGCTTACCAGGCAAAATCTCTGGTCATCTATCTCATACCATAAATACATATGGTCCTTACAAGTCATGGACTGGATTCAACTGCCTGGATGGAACAGAACAGGTATTTCATCAGCGTGGAAAGCCCTATTGTACGCACTCCCCCTCATTCACAATCATCTTACATGGAGAATCAATGATGGATCCAGGGCTCGCATCGGTATGGATCCATGGACAAGAGGAGGAGGGAGATGTTATCTCCCTCGTGAGCTTATTTGATTACTCGATCAACAAAATATTAGAGTAATAGCTCAAATTGCGGACCAAGAGATTCATTCATATTCACACAAGCATGGAAATCTGCAGCTCAGTTAAATTTGCCTCCGGTCTAGCATCAAAATTAGGAGGATTACACAAGTGCTCTGAGTGAATCTCATATTTGCATTAAGGATGGACCTAACGAACTCATGTGGAACAAGGCTGAATCTGACTATTACTCACCCAAGGAAGGCTACCAGTGTCTGATTAATTGCAAAAAACCATAAATAACTAAGAGCTTGTGGAAGATCATCTGGAAATTAAAGACTCCACCCCAGAAAAAACTCTTCTTCTGGTGCATTCTCCAGAACAAGGTCCCTACTGGGGAATCACTTATGCACAAGTTTGTGCATGGTCCCACCTAGTGCATACTATGCAAACAGCAATCTGAATCGACCACTCATTTGTTTCTTACATGTGGAACAACAAAACAGATATGGAAGGATGTGGCTGAGGAGATCGGGTTCGTGGGGGCATGGGAGGGTGAAAACATCACAGCATCTTGGGAGGCCTGGAATCGAGCTCATTCTAGAACAAACCGCACATGTCTTCCTATCATCATTTGCTAGGCTATTTGGCTGGCTAGGAACAAAATGATCTTCGAAAATGGCTCGATTCGATGGCAACCTGTTATTACCAAAATCGTTGCAGCATATCTCGAATTGCCTGAATATACTCCTCCTCGCTCTCGCAGACCATCTGCCCCCAACCCCATAGATCACTCCATACCATGGGCTTTTTTCAATGGAGCTGCTCAACAACATGGATGTGGGGGGGGCTTTATACTATATCTATCTGATCAACATCATTACAAAGTCAAGATGGGCTTAGGCGTAGGAACGAACAATTTTGTTGAGCTCATAACTCTTCGTAATCTTATGCATTTTGCTTTAAATCATGAATGCAGAGACTTACAGATATATGGGGACTCAAATATTATCATAAATTGGATCAATCTGAAATCTAGATGTTACACACACACACTCTTAAATATTCTAGATGAAGTTATGCACCTCAAATCACAATTTAATAACATCATTGTTCGTCATATCTACAGGGAGCATAATCACAGTGCCGACGGATTATCCAAGGAAGCCACACACCTACCAGGAGGACAGTGGATAATCCACGAACAGAGGGGCATCTCTCAGTACCAGTACTACCACATGCCTTATATAGACCAAATCTACCCTTGGGTGGATGACCACTGATTTTTTGATGAACTGACAAGTATATATGATGGTGTAGATAATCTAGTTTTTATTTATGCAACAGCATCCTGCAAGGTGCAATTATGTTTTTATATAGAATACCGATCACAACATCATCCTGCGTGATGATTTTTTGACATTTTGATACAACATCATCCTGCATGATGATTTTTTGTTTTTTGACACAGACATGTACAGGAATGGTTTATAGATACTATAGCCATGGAGGAAATCCGCATATGCGGAACAACATTTACTATATGTAATTTTTCACAATATAATGAAAGATTATGATTTTTCCGGTGAATTAAAAAAAAAAAAAAAACCCTCTATGTGAACCCTTTTTCATCATAAAATTGTATGATATTTTTTAATGGGTCATATCAATCTAGTGTTATGATGATGAAGTCCAGATCTAGATGATATGTCTCACTAGATAATGTCTCCAATCTGCTCTTCTTGTATACTTTGCCACAAAGTATGAGTGACGATTTTTATGATACTTTCTTCTTTTTCTTTCATTTGAAGAGATATTGGATCTTCGAGACTTGTATTACAATATCCTTTGTAAACCTTTGTTCTTACAACGTTTGAAAGAAGTGATGTCAAGTGGTACAATTACCCCCACACAAATATAGCATTATATGGTATGCTCAAACTAAAGCCTCATTTTATCTACACAAGGGCATCCCAGTGTCTCAAAAAAAGACAACTTGCCCTTGTCCCCACCCTTTATCTTTCCACTATAGTTGAGGATATCATCCCTAAATGTTGTTGAGTACCTCTGCAGGTGTTGTCCTCACATTCAATGGTAGTGAAAAGGTTTGGAGATTCCTTCTTTCATGGTCTTTCTAACCGACATATTGAATAGGAAATTAGTAGCAATAATCCAAAATATATAGGACTACATTAAAAAGTCGTCTTAGTTGTACATATCTATTCAATTGAGTTATTTGTGTCATTGGGCCTCAATTGTTCTTACCCACTCAATATGTTTCTCATCAATTTGAATCCATGTGATGAAATAAAATTGCAGGACCAACTAGTTGTTGTTGTCCCCCATCTCAAAGAATTTTCCGAATACCCTCATTGTCCTCCAATTAAGGGTGTGTTAATTTCATCTTTCCATGTCTCCATCAAGTACATATGTTTGATTTGTCACATTTTCATCCATGCATCAAGTATGGTGCTAAGATAGGTGAGACTATTTCTTATTTTATCTCTAATCCTTTGTTGCTCCATACCTCTTCTCCTTGTGGAATGTTGAGAACCTTCCTTACTACTTCTATCTCCATGATGTGATGTTAGTCGCAAGGTTCATAATAACCCTTCTCTTTAGCTCATCAAAATGTTAATGCAATATATGCAAAGTATGGGATACTTTGTGCTCATAACAAACATATTGTCCAATACATTCTCAAGTAAATCCATAAGCGGCTTGAACTATTTTTTGTTTCCTTGTCACAAATATATACCAAATTATCAGCATTAACCCTTTCTTTGTGTCAATAATCACCATTACTAAGAGCCAACCATATTGTACTTATCGTTAATTCCATCAAATTGCTACCATCCTTAAATTTTGCAACCCCCTTCTCACCTTGTTATGTCATAAACTTTCTCTATCTTACCATAACTTTTATGTTACACTTGCCCTCCACTATCACACTTGAAGTTCTCCCTAATTTCCCATTAAATATTTATTATTTTTTCTTACTTTCCCCTTTTTCTAACTTATCACAAATAGCGCCTTCTAATCGCAAATCTCATTAATGAAAACAACCCTCAATGTCCTCATTGTTCTTTGGAGTGGCCTCTTTGTATCAACCAAAGTCTTTTGTTACTGCCTAATTAAGATTTACATGAGATGCTCTATCCTTCACGAAAATTGATATGCTTGTAATTTCCTATTAAATATTTATTATTTTTTCTTACTTTCCCCTTTTTCTAACTTATCACAAATAGTGCCTTCTAATCCCAAATCTCATTAATGAAAACAACCCTCAATGTCCTCATTGTTCTTTGGAGTGGCCTCTTTGTATCAACCAAATTCTTTTGTTGATGCCCAATTAGGATTTACATGAGATGCTCTATCCTTCACCAAAATTGATACGCTTGTCCATCTCTCACCCCATGTTCGATGCCTACACGTTATGTCCTCCCGTTAACCTACAAGGGTCAGGGCTCTGAGTCAATTATCCAACAAACCAGTAAGTAGTCCGAGTACAACTTTCGTTATTTAGATCATAATTCGAATGATCTACATCCGTTGGGATTTTTCATGAACCCCTTTAGTCACAGTTTGAAGATGGTGAATTGCAGATACCCTTCGTTGACATTTGAGTACTACGAACCTTACCAGAAAGGCCATCGAAAGAGGGGTGGATGTAGTGTCCATTATCCCACAATCTGAAGAAAGCTTGATACACAACATTCAAATTGCCCCATTTGCAGTGACGTCCATCAGTATTTCGCCAACTAAGAAATGCTCGAATTGCTATTTCTGTTGCTCACATTTCAATTTGAACGATCTGGGTCTGGAATCCCAATTTGAAAATGGCGAGACTGCAAATCTGCATTGTTAACATTAGAGCTGCGAGATGCAGAGCGAAAGCCTGCCAGAAAAACCGGATGTGCGAGGAAAGATAGTGTGGTTATCATGAAACATCTGGAAACCATTGTTGATGGGAATAACTTCCCAGTTGACCCTAGTTCAAGATTTTGTTCAAGAAATATCACTCCATTTATCAGAATAACAAAGAATTTACTAGGGATCTTCAATAGAGCATAATGTAGCCTCACCCATGTAGAACTGACCCCAACAAAAAAAAAATCTACCATCGAAGCCCGGCTACCTAAGAATTTAGACTTCAAAGTTCATCCTCTGAAACCATCTTGGCTTCAGATTGTAGGTATCCTTAAAGTCATCCAAATAGATAAGGTACGTTCGCAGGGTTATTCGTCATTCAAGCGTTTTGTAAAATAGTTTTCGTGCAGCTTGACTTTGGCATTTATCAAAATATGGTTTGTACCGTCAATTTTTTATGTGAGGCAATTGGTAAAATTGAAGGAAAAAATACATACACACATATTCTATATAGTGCATGTCCACTGAAACTCTTCAGTGATTACATAAAATACCCCAATTAATTAGAGTTAGATGCCTCTAACCAAAAAATAGATAAGTGAAGTTTTTATCTTGCATATGCATGGTTCCTTGTGGCCATGGACTAACAGTAATGAAACCTGGAGGTGAACTCCATTTTAACGGGGATAAAGAGATTCGATTCTTACACTTTTTCATGCCAGAAGACTTTTTCAATTGGACGGGGTTTATCTTCATTATTATGCAGTATTATGTTTTAAACTCCATGAGTTACATTTTTTTTACTTGAAGAAATGGTGCATGGAGCAGTTCTCAGGCATATATAGTCTTGTCGTGCATGGAACCACTCTCAAGCATACATAGTCTTGCCCGGGATTGGACCACAACCCATGTGGAGACTCAACCTCCCCACATAACCTTTGGACCACATCCTCGGCACTCATGTGCGTCAGTTACTTTGTAAGTAAGATAATAATATTTTGGGTACAGTTTAATTATTCTACGTTTTTTCTGTTTTTTTGTCTGGAATCTGGGAATACAATTATCAGTTAGTTGTATTGCCCTAACTGATAATTGTATTGTCAGATTCAAGCAAGAAAAAAAAACACAAAAACGTAGAATAACAATGATGAGTAAGTAACTGATGCACATGGAGTTCAGCCTAGAGTATGCCTTAAAATTGTTTCTACTTGGTTAAGAGTCCATCTTCTTCAGACATAAGGAAACAGGGTAACAGTCCAAGACACATAGGCATCTGGGAGGTGTGAAAGTCTACCTCTTTACATACCACCAGCAGGTAATTCCAGGTGGTGTGGCTTTCCTTCAATAATGGTGATGAGTCAGCCTACATTAGTAGATAGCATTCAATGATCATTGTCGTCGTTGTTGGTTTGACCACAGAGTTATGATATTTTTTCTCACTGTTAGTAAAAAAAAAAAAATCAATGAGGTTGTAACTTTTAGTTGTTTAGATTATATTAATAGATTTAGCACCTTGAAAAATCCCTAGAGCACTCCAATTGTGCAACCTACAGATATCAAACCTACAATTTCAACAAATTCCTGCCAGATTTTGAACAAAATTGACTAGAAAATATTCTCGAGAAAAACCAAGAAAAAAGTAGAACAATTAGACAAGGCATAATATTTTATGTGTTTTTTTAAAGATTTAGAGAGATTTGATTTTTTTGAAAAGGTTTTATTCTTAATTTTTACTTAAAAAAATTAATTATTAAGTTCCATATTTTTGGTAATTAATAATGAATTTATTCAAAACCTGCGGTTCAAAATGTTCAAAAATCTTTTATACAACAATTTTAAAAAATCATGAACAAAATGTCCAACTGCAAAAGCCTCATACTAAAGACTTTATTTAATAACTTGAATTTGTATTTGGTGCTTTTGATCTGTATTTGTTATTTAAGTTTCACACCTATCATAGCTCCTATCAACTTTAGTTAATAAATTCTATAATTATAGTATCAGATATAAACATAGTGAACCCTTTGAGAGTTTGGTACTTGGCTTGGACGTGCTTGTCTTGAATCTTGATTGAGTTTCTAGTAACCATCTGTTCAGATAAACTATATAAATAGTGATTTTAGAACCATTCTATCAGATAAACCATATAAATTGAAATTACCTAAATTTATAAGTTCTATTTATGTTTGAAGGAGACATAGGTAGTGAGAATAATCATGTAATAGTCAACTTTTTAGGTAAGATGAGCCAAAGTCATATTAAGAGCTTTCTTATTTTAAGCAATGGATGTATTGATGTTCACAAGTTCGTAAATTTTAGAAATTTGTAGATATTGCTCATTTCATAAGTCTGTTGCAGAGACAGTCTAGTTTGTGTATTGTGGCAATTGAAAAAAACAAATCAAACAATCCATGTAACACTTGAAATGGTATAAGATGGGAGAAACTTCAGAGAATAGTATTTGGCTTGGACAATTGTCACAACTGAATTTCCAGTAAACATTCTGCCAGATAAACCTGAATTTCCAGTAAACAACCTGAATTTCCAGTAAATATTCTGTCAGATAAACCATATAAGTAGTAAGTACTTGAATTTACAAGTTTTATTCATATTTTTAGGAGATAGAAGAAATGAGAATAATCTTTGAAGTCAAAAATTTTAGGCAAGATAAGGAGAGAAAGCCATTTTAGGGGCGTTGTGGTTTTAATCAATGTACGTATTGATGTTTCAGAAGTTAGGTAAATTTTAGAAAATTGTGGATGAAATTCCTCAGGTCTGTTGCAGACCCAGTCCAGTTTATGTATTTTAGCAATTGATAAAAAACAGATCAAACGATCCATGTGGCAATTGAAATCGTATAAGATGGGAGAAACTTCACAAAACATAAATGAAGAAAGGTGGTGTGTAACACAAACTCACATTAACGTAACATTAGGGGAGAGATTTAAACCGTGCACACCTTCTAAGCAAGTCCGATAACTTTTACCAATTCATGGGTAACAGGGATGCCAAATCTTACGATAGAGCTCAGCAGTTGCAGAATTTGGAGAAAGTGAATTTGTCGATTGGAGTGGAGAAAGACAAGATTTGGCAATCAAGATATGAGGACAGAGAGATTTTAACACTGCACCCTTTCTGAGCAAGTCCAACGCTCTTACCAATTACCTGGTAGGGATACCAAATCTCATGATGGAGCACAGCGATGGCAGAATTTGGAGAAAGTGAATAAGTAGACCGGAGTGAAGAAGGAGAAGCTTTTGCAGTAAGACCAATTGAGAAACCCTAGAATTTGAAGTGGATGCTTAAACTTGCTCCGGTACTGTTAAAACACGGACAAGTGGCTATGGTGTTTGTGGCACTTTTTAAAATTTTGTAACTCCCTAACACATCTGGAAATTTTCGACAGTCAACTTTTGAAACACTAGTTGCAATATTTGTAATGAAAATTAATTTGACTCATTAGTAATGGAAATACCCTAGAGTAAGGCGGGGGAAATCCTTACTTGTAAAGGGGAGGAGGCCAATGTTACTTCATGCACAAGTTGTTCAATTTCTGTTGTGCAACTAGGGGCTGCTCATGATTTCCCGTCTGCGTCTCGTCTTTGCTTGACTTATCTACTTTATCTTCCTTCTTTAATTTGTGCAAAGCATCCTTAGCCGCCACTCTTTCTGCCAATTCCTTTTGGTGGTGTTCACCATTTCCAACCACTTCGCCATTGATCAGTACCTGGGATATTACCATATTGCCAACCCAAGAGTTTTTGTAATCGATGTCTTTCCCTTACTTTTGGCATAGCTCTTGAAGCTTAGTCACAGGATGCAGTTCAAGTGTTTCTGGACTCACTAGTGGTTCTAATAGTGGCTTGAATACCTGCAGCTCTGATACAAATCTGACATGAATCTAACTTCTAGTATACCCATGGTTGCAAGGGGAAATTAAGGGAATCAAGTACCTCCCACACTCGATCTTCGGAATACCCGGAGTCAACAAACACTGCACCAGCTATGGATTCCACTATGTCAGCCAGAACTTTGGGGGGCTTGAAATCTCCACAACGGAAGGATTTGGATTCGTCTTCAATATCTTTCACAAAGTCCTCGATCTGCACAACAAAGGGTTATCTCATTCATCTTCATTATCAGATAAAATCAAATGGGGAATCGCTAGATTGAAGTGGCACAGTAACTTACGATCCGTTGCAGAGCCGGTGAATTGAGCAGGAGGTATTGATGAAATCCGTGCTTTACACACACTCGTGCAAACTTCTCAGTGTCAACATTCCGAGAATGCAAGAATGTTAAAGTGCCCTGCTGCAGATGAGGGTAAGCTGTGTAGAGATGCTTTGTTATGAGGTAACCCAAAACCGAATCCCCCACAAACTCCAGCCTCTCATAGGATTCAGTGTTATTAATAGATGAATGTGTTGTCGCTTCTTTTAGGAGGCATTTGTTTCTGAATTCATAGTTCAAAATGCCTTCTAATTTTGACATGCCGTCTTCTTTTAATCTAGACGTGCTGTCTTCAGTATCAATACCAGGAGACTGCAACGACTGAACAACTTGATCCATGGAGATGCGATCCGCAGCCTCAAAACCCACAAGCAAGAACAGATCCCCAGCGAGAGTGTCGATTCACAAAACGTAAGAGATGCCAAGAAATCGCTGGCAGGAAGATGAACAATTTCGTGAAAAATTAAAATTATCATCGACAAATTAGGTGATGTTTTTCGCGTATTACACCATTCGAAAAGTCGTCGGCCTAAACTAGTTTACTTAACAGAGTTAAACTGAATCACTGTTTATTTAGAGAAGATAACGGATGACTGTTACAGTCAAATCTTGAACAACAGTATCGCAACTAATTGACCTAAAACTTTAAACTAAACTCTATATCGATATAAAGCTATCTAAAATAAAAAACAATTTAAGTGGAGTTTAGAAAGAAAATCTTTTTTTCTGGGTTTGCTAGGTAATGTGAATGATGGGTAACCCTAACTTATAAATTGAATATTTAAAC
>APFE030430687.1:0-17029 GCA_000404065.3 Pinus taeda
TATATATAGGTTCACTGCCCACTAAATATTTGGGCATGCCATTGGCTCTCAACTCTTAAAAACCTCATGCTAGCAAGGCTTGATCCAAAAAATTCAAGCGAAACTGAGTGGCTAGGATTTTAGAGCGCTCAATATAGTAGGTTGAACAATCATCCTTAAAGAAGTTCTCTAGTTGATACCCATATACTAGCTTTCAGGAATGGTTGCCCCTAAAAATTCTTGTAATGTTTTGATAGACATTTTCAAAAAATTAGTATGGGGAGGAGCAAAAGAATTGAAGAAATGGTCTATAGTATCGTGGAACAACCTTAAAAAAACCAAGAAAACTTGAGGACTTGGTTTAAGGAACCCATTCATCCTAAATTAGGTTATGGGGGCTAAACTATTGTGGAGATGGATTAATGGGGGATAAGACTTATGGAAGAATATATGGACTAGGAAATATGGTATGCCACTACGAACGAAGGATATTCTGAGATACCAGGATCCTCCAAAAGGGTCTTCAATATGGAATGTTGAAGTAGGTAACCAAGACGTCATCAACCATCATTTCTTTTGGGAAATTAGAAATGGAAAAACCGTGCTATTATGGCAAGATTCCTGACAACAAAGAGAAAATTTGTTTAGTCACCAAGACCTGGGGGATATATTTATTTACACTACTAGATAGAACTATAATATGGTAGACCAATTTTGGAAAATATCATTGCTCCCTTCAAGCTGAAGGAAGTGGAAGATGCTTCAAGATTGGCTCAATCCACCCATCTCTGTTTAATGGGAAAAATTGGACAAAGATTTAAAATCAAGGAAAATTACTCGCCAAGATGGTCCTGATATTCTCATATGGGGTTACTCTACATGAGGCATCTTCAATATCAAAGAAGCTTATATCCTATGATCAGAGGACCCTCAGAACCAACACAATCACCTATGGCAGAAAATATGGTTGGGCAAGCTCTGGCCAAAAATAGCCTACTTCTTATGGTTGGTCTGCAAAGGTAGGATTATTACATGGGACAAACTTCAAAAATGGGGTATGCATGGTCCCTCACTTTGCCTCATGTATTGTCATCAAAGTGAGGATTTGGAACATCTCTTGAACTCTTGCTCCTATGCCAACCATCAATGGAGACATCTAGAAACTTTGTTTGGTCACATGGACAAATATCTCCATAGCATTAATGAAACCCTGTTCTTATGGTGTACATGCATATTTTCAATCCCAATGCTTAATTGTGCATGGGCCTTGGCTTTGGGATTTCTCCTTTGGGATATCTAATGGAAAGAAATAATAGAATCTTTAAGGATAGCCAAAAGCCCGTGAAGATTGTTTGGAAAGGGATAAATCAGAAAATTAGAGAAATGATTCTTGCGGGAAACGGTATTTGGATGATTATCAGGTTGCTCCTCACAAGACTAGAATTTTAACCCTACTCAATCTATCCCCCTCTATGATCGCCCCAAATTCATGGAAATTTTTAGATTTTCCTACATGATCTTCCAAACACTTGTCAGCACCTCCAAGGCACTTTATGAAACTCAACTTTGATGGTGCTTCTAAAGGAAATCCAGGTCAAGAGGGTTATGGAGTGATATTCAAGGATTCAAGCAAATGACCAAGATTAATATATGTAGTAGACTGTGGCTTTGCTAAAAATAATGAGGAAGAGTTTAATTCTATTAAACATGGCCTCCTTATGTCCATTAGAGCGGGCTACATGAATCTTGTGATAGAAGAAGATTCAAAACTTGTAATGGAAATTGTTAAGAAGCTGAATCAAGGAACATGATGGGAGAGACTCAGCCATAGCTAGTGCCTTGCTAGACTAGTACATAAAATTGGTGAAATTATTCCTCACTTTGAATATATTCTCTATTCACATGTTTTGAGAGAAGGAAACACATAAACATATTTTCTAGCAAATTGGGGATGTGATAATGCCAACATATATATGGAGCTAACTTTGCCCCTCCCTCCCTTAAAAATTGACTTGAAACCTCTGAATACAATCCTAGATAAGGATAATAAGGGTAGTCAATACTCTTCCCATGATCTATATCCCTATCCCCGATCAGGGTGCGAGATGGTACATATTGAAAATCCCAATACATAATGGATTATGTCCACATCCCACAACAGATCTCTACCACCCTCCACATGCTCCACTCACATGGTATAGTGGAGGTTAGTTGCAAGGTAATTAATTTGAGGAGAAAAGGTGGCAATAAGGCTTTAATGCAACATGATCACAACCTTTGCGGTGTTCATTCTGGTAAGTTTTATGTTGATGAATTGGTTCGATATCACGCGACAAAAAGCTCGGCCAGCTTCAACAGGAGACTACGCCAGCTCCTTGTAGAACTTGGGTTTTCTTTTCGTCGGATTTTCCTGGTTGTATCAGGTATGTACTTAGTCCTCGATTCCTCTTCTGCATCATGGATCCTTTCTCCTGTCTTTTGGTTCTATGGGAAGAAAGATCTGAGATGTGTAGGAAGATAAGGAAGGGCTAGTCCTGAAATATAGGTTCAGTTGTCTTAAATCTCTATGATGGATGTTCTGTTTTCTTTACCCCTATGTTGATTCTTTATGGAATTTTATTAATTCGTATGGGGGTTTTAATAATTAAGCTCTTGATATGTTCATGGATCGCCTGGTTCTTCTATCAGCATATCCAATCTGGGTTGTATATGTGAGTTTGCGGTTCTGGATTAAATCCATTAAGGCCTCTACATGTGATGGGTTTAAGGTCTCTCTCTTTCTTCAATAGTTCTAGATATTTTATGAATTAGGCCTATGGAAAGTTCTTATCTCTTAGGGCCTTGATAGGTAATCGATGGAGATTATGGGTTTTGTTTAAGATGTGGCTCTTAACAATGTTTATCCTGACAGGTGCTTCGGTAGAAGGCATTCCCTGGCCACTCCAAGGTCTCAAAATTTGGCTCGCACAGGGTTGCTTGTTGGAATTTCAGTTAAGTGTTATTAGGTTGATATTTGGGTATTTATAAGTAAGCTACATGGCTCGTGCAACAACTAGAAAAATCAGATCCACCCGTGCCTCCAATGGTAATGGGAAACAAGTTAAATCAGAACCTCATAATTTCGGTTCCACCTCTAGTAACCCCGTGGATGGAAGCACACCTCTCAGATAATTGAGGAAGAAGTGAGGGAATACCATGTAGGTTTAGCCCTGGTCCACTAGCTTATATCTCAATGGGAAGCCGAGCATAATGAGAAAGTAGGTATTCTCGATCTAGATTTGGAAGAATGATAGGATTTGGTTCTAGACCTGAGCCACTCTCTGGTCACACCTCCCAATACAAGCAAACGCTGCACTTGTATTAGATTATGAAAATCCTCTTGATGAAAGAATTGGAACATATCCCTTTAATATTGGTCAAGTAGGCCACGACAGTCTCAGATTACACTCAAGATTTTCAGTAGTTAAAATTTTAGCTACATCAGCAAAGTGGCCACCTTATTCACATTCAGAGTAACATCCCTTGCATAGTGCAATCTAAAATCCCCATATCAAATGCTAAAGATATGGCCCTAGTTGATTCTGTAGAAGATGAATAGTCTAATGGTTCCCTTCTATTCTAGTTTATAGTATATGCGTAGTTTTTGTATGTCTAATATTTCCAGTATGTTTATAGTTATCTAGATGTTAGGAAGTTCAAAGAAAATTAGACATTGATGATGGATGCATCCTACCCATGTTTTTGAAAATTAATGAAAAAGAACATTTGGAGATAATATTATTAGGAAGTTTAACAAGTGCTACATAATAATTAGTATGTGCCACTTAGTTTAAATATAGCTAAGTAAAAGTAAAAACCAATAAAGACATAAAATTTGATGGTACACTATATTAACTAAACCAAACCATTACATAATAAAATATGAAGAGAGGAAACATACTAAAAATTAAAGTTTATGATCCTCATTTCCATTGCCATGCTGACCATTGTATGCTTGATTATTTTGCTGCTAATGTTGTCTCTTAGACTGGCTCTTCAACTAAATTGACAAAGTCATAATATCTCCATTTGGATCTAGAATCTTACTATCTCCCTTATGCTTGATTTTTCATGGTGTCTATCTTTAGTTTCTCATGCTTTAGTAGAAATACATAAATAATTGGATCATGATCAATAACATTGTTACATATGCTCTTCTTACTACAACCACTATACAATCAACCATATCTTCTCATGATGGAATTGGTGATGCTAGTAGCAATGTGGTATACTTCTATTGATGGTATTGGATATGACTACACTGGATAAATAATGAAATCTATCTATAAGTGATGAAAATCAAAATTATGGTCACAAAGCTCATTAAGTGGACCAGGAGGTTATACATCTTTCTCTCTAATTGCATTGATGACTATCCCCCAAGGTTAAAGTTTTGTAAAGAACTCACATTTTGAGGAGTGGAATGCGCTTCACATTTTTGGGTCTATAATTGTCATATCTTTCTGTGTTAAGGTGAATGGGAAGGCTCCTATAGCTATGTGCGTGAAGACCTTGGTAAGTCTATAGCTATGTGTGTAGGCCATTGCAGCTATGTGGACAAGGCAAGAAGGATTATAATTGTGAAGATTTGAAGATAATAAAGAAGATTTTGAAGGAAAATCTGTGTACTTACATTTTGTACTTTACTTCATGCGATTACTATTTACTTTTGTGTTGTGCAATAAAATATAAGATTAGAATTAATGTGTGAATGTTCTTACAGTTAATTATAGTTAAGATCCAATTTATCCACAGTAGAAAGAGTTTTAGATCTATGAGTAGTATTTTTGTATGAATAGATTAGATTCGTTATCTTATTAAGTAAGATCGTGTAGCACAGAAATATATTTGTAGGAGAGTTAGACTAAGTCAAGATCCACACTGCATATTCTTCTAGATGAGAAAACCTAGTTCCAGCATCCCCCAATATCACCTCGGGTGAGACTTCAGTCTGCACGAGTGGATCGTTGCCGAAAGGGCCGATGAGAAAGGGTTTTGTTGGTTAGCACAACTAACTATGAACTTGGGTCTAAACGCCTCAAGCCAAAAAATGGTTCCATTTCCATGACTGGGATCTATCTGAGGGATATGTGATGTGGCATCCAACCAAAAAAGAGATTGAATATTGGGTTGATTTGAAGTTGTGCAAATTTGCAACACAAGAAAATAGAAATTTGCGCCCATTAATGGAAAGGTGGTTGCATAAGTCTATATTTATAGAACAACATGAGATATTTTTTGCATTGTTTGCTAATGAGCTACATGAGTGGATTTCAAAACTAGCTAAAATTGAGACCTGTCCGAAGCACGATGAGCCTACTACGTGGACCCCAGAGCAGATTAAGCGACTCAAGGACACTGAAAATAAGATCACAAGAGCTATTGATTACTGGATCAATAGTGTTCTCAGAGGCTTTATTATTGAATTTGTGATTGACACATCGATTCAAATATTGTTATGTGAAAAGTGCATATTGCACATGCAAGCAGATTGATGTTTAAAGGTAGAAATATTGGATCTATGCGGAGCAGAAAGAGATTTAGAATAGACTACGATAATTTCCATGAAGCTATTTATAGTACATTATTGGGTGAATCAGAAAGGGAAGAAGAAAGAAGCAACCCTAGCACACCTAGAGGCATGTCACAATCAGATAATCAAGGCACTTCTAGGATTTCCCATCCGACCACTCCACCTCCACCTCATACACCTACACCTCCACCTCCACCTCCACCTCATACACCTACACCTCCACCTCCACCTCCACCTCCTCCATTTAATATGGCTAACAAAGTAAAGATTCTTGTTTTTAAGGGTCATGGATTAGAGGATCCCGAGCAGTTTTGGTTTGTCGCAAAAGTTGTACGAAAAGCGCAAGAAATCAATGAAGATATGAAGAAAGCTAAGCTTGTCACAATGCCACAAGATAGAGCATTGTCATGGTATATTAAGTACAATACAACAAACACAACCACTTCACTAGTTTAAATGAGAAAGCACTAAATGCAAAGTTAAAGAAATCAAAGTTGGAGTAGCAGTGCATTACGAAGATAAAAGAGATCTAGAAAGCCATCAACAAGACTTCCTGGGAATTAGATAAGAGATTAAAATGTTTGTTGGGACAAGTCAACTTTTAGATCTCCGACGAGAATCAAAATGAGTGATATATAACTGCACTATTACCACATCTCACATTACCTCTATCACAACAAAAGATCACACCACAAGACGAGCAATTAGAAATTGGGATGAAGCTAGAAGCATCACCAGTATAGGATACTCACAAAGGGGGTTAGCAGAAACAAGCCCAGTTGGCGAGCTTACATATGGATCTACAAGATTTGAAGAAGGGAAAATAAGTTCACCCTGATATGTGCTCAGACGTTTGGTGCATCAAGTGTAAAGTGGAAGGTCATTATAAGGACCACTGTCATGTCTATCGTGATTATTTGGCTGCTGGAGGTCCTAATCCTATGAAACTGGAACCAAGTGTTTGGCTAAGTACTAGATTGAGTGTCTAATGTAGTATTTTCTGAGATGCAGGCCAACATCGAAATGACCATTTTTATTTGTTACAGAAGTATGTGTAGGCACCAAAGAAGTTATTTTGTAACTTCTGCCGATTAGAAGGACACAACAAAATAAATTGTCATAGCTATGATTTGATTATAGAGAAAATTGTAGTGTACATAATGAAATATGAAGGCCTCACGCAGGAAGATCATGGTTCACCTGTGGTTCGAGGAGGATTCCAAGGCCGAGGAGGGGGTGATGGATGAGGTTGGGGTCATATTATATGTTATAACTGTGGTGAAGCTAGACATTTTGTGTGAGACTTTCAGAACCCCACTACTCCTTCCTATAAGTATTGTAGACAATTCGACCATGTAATAGAGGATTTCCTTATTTTGGTGGCTAAAATGCAGGAAAAGAAGAGTTAACAACCTGCACAGAATTTGCAAATGATGAGGGTTGAACCGTGGGAAGATGATCTAAGACTTAGAATAGTGCCATGAAGTGGTGCAGCTATAAGAGAAGATAAAATAGAAGGAGAAAAACCTATGGCAGGTACTGAGTTCAATATGGAGAGGGATAAAGGAACCCTCATGGAAGCAAAGAGTTTCATGGACCTAGGGGCTTCGACATCAAAGATGCATATACAACCAGTACCACGAAACAATAATCTTGAAGTGGTTGGTGTGACGAAGAACCCTGATCCAACCATTTTGATGTCCTTTTTACAGACATGTATGAAGTCGCTAAGCGATCAAAAAGAAATGGTATTATTGCAAGAACTAATCAATAATTTCACTGGTAAAGAGAAGCCACAACCTAAACAATGAGTTGTAAACAAAGTATGCAGAAATAAGAAAGGAACCAGCTGAGAGATGTGATTATATGCACAAATCGATGAATTCAAAATGGATCAAGTAATTCTTGATTGGGATCGGATGTAAATATATTACTAAAGAAGACCTGGGAGTGAATGGGGCAAACAAAGCTACAATGGTCACCGATTCAGCTGCGCATGGCCAATCAACATAAAATCATCCCGATAGGTTGATTGCATGGTGTTGTTGTGGACATTGAAGGAGAAAGTGTGGTGGTGGACTTTGAAGTCATTAAGATTGTGGACTACAACAATCCGTATCTTTCTTTACTTGGAATCGATTGGGATTTTGATATAGATGCCATAATCAACCTAAAAATAAGAAGTATGGTATTCGAGAAGAATGGTACCAAGGTCATTGTTCCTCTGGACCCCTCTGAAGGAGCATGATATACAGAACTTGTCCGCGATGAATATGGAGATGAATATATTGACCATATCTATAAGTTAACTACATGAGATGAGGATTGGATCAACTCCACCGCACATGGGAGGATAAGTTGGGAAAAGGGTAGTTCATGTGTCTCAGAATCTAATGAGGAATTAGAGAACTGGTAGAACTAGTTGCACAAAGTTTCTACTATGCGCTATATCAGACTTATGAAATCTATTCACTGCATCTCAACTGAGCTACGTAATTTACCTTACAATGATGAGATAGGTGATGTCAACTTATTTCTTGATGAGTTTGAAAGGTATGTATAAGAAGAACAATGATTTCAGGCCTTGGATATAGATTTAAGGTCTACACCTGCACGATGGTGGGGCACACATAAAGATAATTTAGGAGATTGGAAGGAGTATCACCGATTGATGAGGCTTAGGTTTGGTCATGCAAACACAAGGCTTGCATAGAAGTATAATGGTAAGGATGATCCTTGAGAACATTTGTCTCATTGGACTATGGCATGGGACAAAGAACCTCAATCAGAATGGGTACATATATTTTTCCACACTTTGGGTGTAATACTGATACATTGGTATCTTGAAACATAGCTACACCATGGTACCGCTGATTGGTACGGTTTGAAGGAAAGCTTCACATTGACCTTTAGCTTCAAACATGGTTTTTAGTGTATCAATGATGCCCTTCAGGAAATCAGAGCAAAAATTTTCTAAACACCAAATGAGCCAACGACTTGGGTACAACTTGATTGGAACACACAGTTGCAGCATGCAATAGAATGCTATAATATAACCGCAGAAGAGGGAAAGGAAGATCCACACAAAATTAACATCCCTGAGTCTGAAGGACAACATGAGGTTGAAGGAATAGAAGTTGGGATACTTGACATAACACATCCTCTTAAGACGAAGCAAGTCAATAGAGGCTTATAGGCGGAACCCAAATTTGTGTGCATCAAAGATTATTCGGATAAGGATACAATAGGTAAGGTCACCGAATTACTGCATGAGTACGAGGGGCCATTTCCACTAAAGTTCATTGAGTTAAAAGGCATTGTAGGTGATCTAAGTGTAATGGAAATTAATTTGAAGCTAGATGTGAAACCCGTAAAACAACAACCATATAGTCTAAACCCAAAATACAAAGAGAAGGTGAAGGAAGAGCTTGAAAAGATGGTTGCAGTTGGAATCATTGAACTTGTGGAAGAATTCAAATGGGTAAGCCTGATTGTAGTGCAGGAGAAAAAGACTAAGGGAGAAATAAGGATGTTTGTCGATTTAAGAAATTGTTATGATGCATGCATACATGACCCATTCCCAACACTGTTCACTTACGAATTTTTGAATAATGTGGGAGGATAGGAGGCCTACTGCTTTACAGATGGTTTTTCAAGGTACCATGATATTAATATTGTGCCGAAAGATAGGAGTAAGACCAATCTTGCTACTGAAGGGGGATCATTTCAGTATACAGTCATGCCATTTGGGTTGAAGAATACACCTACGATATTATTCAAAGTTCTCGTTGCAGCATTTAAAGAATACATCCACAAATTTCTGGAGGTTTACTTTGATAAATAGATAATCTTTGGACAATTAAAGAAGCATGTCTTGAGATTTCACTTGATGTTGGATACCTGCAGGAAATACCAAATATCTCTAAACCTTAAAAAGTGTACTTTTTGTGTACCATAAGGAATAATACTGGGACATGTTGTTTGCACACAGGGGTTGATGGTGGACCTTGCAAATTTTGTTGCTATTATCAATCTCGATCCACTGAAGAATGTGAGGTAGTTACACGTGACTCTAGGGTGTATTGGTTATTATCAAAAGTCCATAAAGGCCTATGTGCAGATCACTACATTGATGGAAAAATTACAGAAGAAATATGTCACCTTTTGTTGGGATGATGAATGTCAAAAGAGACTCACATCTTAATGGAAAAAATGATAACTACGCCAATCTTGATGTTTCCAAATTGGAAGAAGGAATTCCACGTTCATGTAGATGCATTGTGCATATCTTTGGGGGCTCTAGAAGGGGCCATCACCAAATCTTGCAACGAGCTACCAGAGGTCCAGATCCAAACAAAGGCAACACCTAAAGTGAATCTTCAGAAGCTTGTGGAAACCATCAAAGAATCAAAGTCAGAAGTCAACAAAGTCAAATTTGAGCTGGAAATGTAGATCGCAAAGTTGCAGATGATGCTATAGCCAACAACTCCACCAAAAGTTTACGAGCAACATGAAGCGGATATCAAGGTCGCTATGGAAAATATAGCCAGTACAATCCAGGAATGTAGCTAGATATTCAAAGACACTATGAAGATATGGGCCAGGTGTTAGACAATTATATACTACAGAGCAATGGAAAACATAGAATATTTCGTAAATATAAAAACAAAAAATTCATAAAACTAGAGAGACACAGATATACGTGGTTCACCTAGTTTGGGCTACGCCCACCCCAAACAGCTAGTCCTTCCTTTCTATTATCCAACAAAATGAAGAGACACAACCTACAACAGATCCGCTATAATATCCTCTGTTTTCTCTCACAGTCTCACCTCTCTGTTTCTCGCTCAAAGAATACACATCTATTACATAGCCTTAATACAATGCTCTCATACAAAGAGAGGAGTTGCCTTCTAGGTAAAAAAACCCTAAACTAAACATAAGTTCTACCTTCAGATCATTCACCTAATGAACAGCCTAGACTGACTAGAAATTACTATACTTTTACAAGACAATTTGACATTTGTTTTTAGCTTCGAGGGCATTGCTCCCGAAACCCCCATTGGGGGACCGCTAGCCCCCGGACCCCCCAGCTGGGGGGGATTGGCCCCCCCGAACCCCCACGAGGGGGACAAGTCCACCCCGCACCCCCCTATGTGGAGGGGTGTACAAACTTCTTGGGTATAAATCCGACTGAAACAAAGACCTCTAAATAGTCATGCTCCACACCCAACAATCTCCCACTTTGATAATGATTATAGCAACTCCACCACTGCTTCATTTGCTGGACAATGACTCCTCTTTGGACCTAGTTGTTTCTCATCTTCATCGTCATCTTTGAATACCAATTGAAACTGAGCATATTCTTAGTTTCTCCCTCGTTACAACTTTTGTTAGCATATTTGCAGGATTCTGGCTAGTGTGTATCTTTTCCAGCTTCAACTCTCCATCTTCCAACACTGATTGTATGAAATGGTACTTGAGCTGTATGTGTTTAGTCCTGGAATGAAATGTTGAGTTCTTTACAAGATGAATGGCACTTTTCCTATCATTGTATAGCATGCCCATATCATGCTTCTTTCCTAATTCACCCATAAGCCTTTGTAACCAAATCATTTCTTTACTAGCCTCTGTAGCAGCAACATACTTTTCTTCTGTTGTTGAAAGTGCAACATCACTTTGGATTTTTTAAACCCAACTGAAAATTGTTCCATCTACAGTAAATACATATCCTGTAGTGTTCCTCCTGTTATCTTTGTCACCTACCATATCTGCGTCAACATATCCCTGTAGAGAAATGTTTGAACCACCAAAGATAATGCTTGATTTGTGGTACCTTTCAAATATCTGAGAATCCGTTTCACTAAGATCCAATGTTCCTTTCTTGTATCATTCATGTACCTTCTTACAACTCCCACTGCATGTGCAATATCAGGCCTTGTACAGACCATTGCATGCATTAAGCTTCCAACTGCTGATGCATATGGAACTTTAGACATATAATCCATGTCTTCTTGGGTCTTTGGGCACATTTCCCTACTAAGTTTGAAATGGCTAGCAAAATGTGTACTAACTCATTTTTCATTGTGCATATTAAATCTTTTGAACACCTTTTGTATGTACTCACTCTAAGACAATGTTAATTTGTGATTTTTCTTGTCTCTAGTTATTCTCATACCAAGGATTTGTTTTACATCTTCCAAATCCTTCATTTCAAATGAATTTTCCAATTTTCTTTTGAGCACAGTTATTTCCTGCATGTTAGACCCTACAACAAACATGTCATCTACATACAATAAAAATATAATATAACTGCCATCATTTTGCTTTTTCAGATAAACACAATGATCAGAGTGACATTTAGTATAACCTTGTTCAGACATAAACTTGTCAAATTTTAGATACCACTACCTTAGAGCCTGTTTTAAGCCATACAAGCTCTTCATCAACCTGCACACTAGTTTCTACTTCCCTTTTACCTCATATCCTTGTGGTTGTTGCATATATATCTCTTCCTCCAAATCCCCATGGAGAAAGGCAGTCTTTAGATCTAACTGTTCAAGATGAAAATCTTCAACTACTACTAGACGTAAAATAGTTCCGATTGAAGTCATTTTAACAATAGGAGAAAATATTTCATCAAAATCAATACCTTTCTACTGTGTGAACCCCTTCACCACAAGTCTAGCTTTGTACCTTTATTTTTCTCCATCTTCTTCCTTCAGCCTGTAAACCCATTTATTCTTCAATGTAGTTTTTCCTGCAGGCAACCTGACTAAGTCCCAAGTCTGGTTATGCATTAAGGAATCCATCTCTTCTTCCACGGCTACCTCCCACTTCTTCCTGCTTTCAACCTGCGTTGCTTCTTAATAGCAGTCGGATTCACCAAAATCAATCAACAATAAATAATATAATGAAGGAGAGTATCATTTAGGGGGTGTACTTATCTTGGTAGATCTTCTAACACCACTTTTAGGTGTTTGGGACCATGCCTGTTACTGTTGTGGTGGTTGTTGTTGTTGTGGTTGTTGATTATTATTATTTTTAAGCACCTTTACTTTTTCAGTGATTTCATCAAGAACTGTGTATTCCTTGTTTTCTTTTTCTTATTTCTTCTCGTGCAACTGATTCTTATACAAGACCTTTTCATTGAATATTACATCTCTGCTCCTAATGATTTTGTGATTTTTGTAATCATATAAGCGATAGCCAAAACACCATATCCAATAAAGGTACATTTCTTTGGCTTTGCCTCAATCTTTGTTCTATTTTCTTTATTAATATGGACAAAGGCCTTACAACCAAAAGGCTTTAGAAAAGAGTAGTTTACCTTTTTACCTGTCCATGCTTCCTCTGGAACACCACCATCCAAGGAACTTGAAGGCCCTCTGTTTATTAGATAAACAACAGTATCTACAACATCTGCCCAAAATTGTAAAGGCAATCCTACATGCAACCTCATGCACCTTGCATGCTCCACGATTGTTCTGTTCATCCTTTTTGACACACCATTTTCTTGTGGTGTTCTTGGAACTGTCTTCTCTCTGTCAATTCCATGCTCTGAACAGTACATATTAAACTCTTTGCTGCAATATTCACCTCCATTGTCTAATCTGAGACACTTCAATTTCTTTCCTGTCTCAATCTCAAACAAAGCATTCCATTTCTTGAAAGTATAAAATACATCAGATTTATTCTTAATACAATAAATCTAAGTTTTTCTAGTTGCATCATCAATAAAAGTAACATAATAATGAGAGCCACTGAGAGATGATACCTGAGCAGGTCCCCATACATCTGTATGCACAAGCTCTAATTTTTTGTTCTTCTTTTCTTTCCCAACTCTGAGAAACCTAACTCTCTTCTATTTTCCATAAATGCAATTCTTACAAAAGTCCAAATCAACATTCTTCAAACTCGGCAACAAATTCCTTGAGTGAAGAATATTCATCCCGTTTTCACTCATGTGTCCGAGCCTATGATGCCATAATTTTGTATTTTCTCCTTTGGAAGTTAAAGCATTAACATAATTAGAAATACCATTGCATAAATACAATGTACCAACCTTTTCACCTTTTGCTATTACTAGGGCTCCTTTGGTGACCTTCCAAGCTTTATCTGTGAAATTTGTCTCACAACCTTCACCGCCTAACTGCCGTGTTGAAATCAGATTTTTCTTCAGATTTAGAACATGCCTTACCTCCTTTAGTAGCCGTTGGTTTCCATTCATCTGTTTTACAAGAACCTTACGCATTCTAAGAATTTTATAGGTTTTATCATCACCCAAATAGACTTGTCCAAAATCTCCTTGAACATAGTCATGAAAATACTTCTTATTAGGAGTGGCATGGAATGAGGCCCTTGAATCTACCACCCAAGAATCAATAATATTTTCGAAAGAAAGAATCAAAGAATCTTGTAACACCTCATCTGTCACATTTTCTTCATGATTGTTTTCTTGCTGTGCATCTCCTTTTCCCTTCTGAGATCTACAATCTTTCTTTAGGTGTCCTTTCTTTCCACATTTCCAGTAAAATATCCCTGATCTGGACTTGGATCTGCCTTTCCTTGATTTACTACGATATCTTGAGCTCTTTCCTCTTTCCATTTTTCTTCCCTTGGACTCTGCACTCAAAGCATTACCCGATGTCTCATCAGAGCTTTTCCATCACATTTCCTCGCTAAGGATAGCACCAACAACATCATCAAACTTTAAAGTACTAGATCCAAAAACAAAGTTACTAATGGCCATTACTAAACCATTCCAACTTTCTGGCAATGAGCACAAGAATAACAAAGCTATAACTTAATCATCAAATTTTACCCCTACAGAACATAACTGACTTGTAAAATTATTAAAATCATTTAAATGGTGTACAACAAATTGACCTTTCGACATCTTCATATTAAATAACCGTTTCATAAGAAATACCTTGTTTGAGGTCGAGGGTTTTTCATATAGTTTCTCCAACGCCTTAATAAAACCCTCTGTGGTTGTTTCCTTCAAAATGTTGAAGGCGACCGACACTGTGAGGCACAACCGTACTGTTCAAAGTGCCTTTCTATCGAGAAGGTTCCATTCTTCATCTGTCATACCTGTCGGCATCTTTGTTTTTCGGCCCAATGCTAGGTACAGATCTTTCTGATACAGATAATCTTGCATCTGCATCTTCCACAATGAGAAGTTTTGGCCGTTAAATTCTTGACCCTAAACTTAACATATTCCACCATTTCTCCCACTTGAACGAGGGACGCTTCTTTCCTACGAGTTTATCAACCAAATAGACCTTCGGCTTTGATACCAATTGTTAGAAAATTATATATTACAGAGAAATGGAACACATAGAATATTGCATAAATATAAATACAGAAAACACATAAAACTAGATAGACACAGTTATACGTGGTTCACCCAATTTGGGCTACGTCCACCTCGAACAGCCAGTCCTTCATTTCTATTATCCAGCAAAATGAAGAGACACAACCTACAATAGATCCGCTGTAATATCCTCTATTTTCTCTCATAGTCTCACCTCTCTATTTCTCGCTCAAAGAGTACACATCTATTACATAACCTCAATACAATGCCCTCATACAAAGAGAGGGGTTTCCTTCTAGGGAAAAAAACCCTAAACTAAACATAAGTTCGACCGTCAGATCAGCCGCCTAATGACAACCCAGATTGACTAGAAATTACTATACTTTTACAAGGCAAATTTACATCTGTTTTTAGCTTCGTGAAACCCCACCGGGGGATTGCTGGCCCTCGGATCCCCCAGCCAGGGGGGATCGGCCCCCTAGAACCCCCATTGGGGGGACAAGTACCCCCCGCACCCCCCCACGTGGAGGGTGTACAAACTTCCTGGGGTATACATCCGGCTGAAACAAAGACCTCTAAATAATCATGCTGCACACCCAACACCTCACTGTAGGAGAACCCACATGTACAAAAGATACAGGTATAGATCCATGACAGGAAACAATATTTTGATGAAATTAAAGTGATGGCATAGACCCTAGCACCTGCGCAACGATTTTCCCGTCTCCAGCAGGGAAAGTTTTTGCAAGGACAGATTGGTGATCTACAGACAAAGGAGCATATCATTTCAGCACAAATGCAACCATGGGACGATGAAGCCATTAATATCTCATAGAAAATGGAGATAAAGCTGAAGATCTTCAGGCAGATAGAAAGAAGCATCAATCTAGCAACAACAAGGCCGACGACATAGAAACTTATAGAAGAAGTATGATAGGCTGCCACACAATGCGTAGAGACACTACAACCTTTGAAGGATGGGCATAGTGGTCTGAAAGCAAAGATTTAGGACATATCAGCTGAATGAATCTGTACAAGACACATATTTGTGTTGGGGGTCTGTTGGGCAGGGCTCCCCTAGGTCAAATTTTTGTAAAGAACCTGCATTTTGAGGAGCGGAACGCACTTCACGCAATGTTTTAGGAGTCATAGGGTCTTTAGGGTGGGTCAAAGCCCCTTATTTTGTAAAAGGATGGGATTAATTCATATAATTTGAGTTCTACCCATGTTTTGTGGACCATGGTATTGTAAGGGAGAAATATATATAAAGGGTTGCCTTAGTAAGTGAAAGATCAACAATTGATCATGTTTTTGGGTCTATAATTCTGATACCTTTTTGTGTTAAGACAAAGGAAAATGATCCTACAACTATGTTCATGGAGACCTTGGTAAGTCTGTAACTGTGTGTGCAGGCCTCTGTAGCTATGTGCGGAAGCCTCTGTAGCTGTGTGCACAGGCCCCTGTAGCTATGTGCGTAGGGAAAGAAGGATTGTAATTGTGAATATTTGAAGATAATAAAGAAGATTTTGAAGGCATATCTTTATACTTACATTTTTTACTTTACTTCATGCTATTACTATTTACTTTTGTGTGATGAAATAAAACACATGATCATAATTAATACCTAAATGTTGTTACAATTAATTGCAGTTAAGATCCATTGATTTATGCACAGTAGATAGAGTTTTAGATCTGCAAGTAGTCTTTTCATATGAATAGATTGGATTCAGTATCATATTAAGTAAGATCACGTAGTGCAGAAATAAATTTATAGGTGAGACAGACTAAGTCAAGATCCACACTCCATATCCTTCTGGATGCGGAAACCTGGTTCAAACATCCCCAAATATCGCCTCAGGTGAGACTGTTGTCTACGCGAGAAGATCGTTGCTGAAAGGGTCAAAGATAAAGGGTTTTGTTGGTTAACGCAACTAAATCTGAACCTGGGTCTGAACCCCTCAAGCCAACAACTATGGGCATCACTAATTGTTGGTATTAAACCTACCTAAGAATTTTCATTAGAATCTATACCACTCAGCATGTAAATTTCAAGGTCTAGATTAGATACTACATATGCTTCCCTTAATCTTGGTATTAGACATGGGTATGACACTAAGCAAAGGATACAAAATATTTTTAAAAAGGAATATATATGTATA
>APFE030430693.1:0-10460 GCA_000404065.3 Pinus taeda
ATTAAATTTCATATTTATAACTATTTCTCTTTATACTCAACATTTCTTTACACCCTTTGGACCAATAGATAGATTAAAACGTGGTGAAAATAAAGTAAATTTAGCTCTTAGAAATAATTAAACAAAATAACTTTTATAAAACTACTAAGTGAGTGATTATGAATGATAACTCTTTTAACTTTTCAATCTAACTATTTTCAAAATTTTATTTTGGTGTAGATTATATATATATATTCTAATCAAAGCCCATAGAAACCGAATCACTCTTATTCACACCATAGAAACTGAATAAAGCAGGTAAAAAAACTACAGCAACATAAAAAATTATAAAATAATATCACTCACTTTAAAAGATGGTTTAATGGTTCGTAATTAGAAAATTGGTTTAATGAGTAGTAATTAAAAGATTGGTTAGCGGGGAATTTGAACACAACGGTCCAAAAAAGAAATCATAAAACCCATGAACGCCTTAGTTATTATACACTCGGCCGCGCGTGATGAATGAAGAATGTGAGGGATCGGTGGTTATATACTTTGCCCCTAGTGAATGAAGAATGAGAGGGATCAGTGGAATGAGAGGAGGAAATTCACCAGCGAAGAGGAGGTGATCGAAGTTTTTGCAGTCCGAAAACAGCAGCAAGGCGATCTGAGTGGATTATTCATGGAGGGTAATTTTCTGTTCCTTTAATTTGCTTTAATTTGTTTTTGTCTATTTCTCTGTTTATTCCACTGGTTAACCAGGGAAACCAAGTAACCTGACCATTTTTTTCCTGTTCAATCTACAGGTGGTTAGCCATGGGTGTTCTTTCTCTCTCAAGGTCTTTGATGTAAAGTTGTTTATCTTATGGAGCGCTCCATAATGTTCTGTGTAGTGTTGTATGCATCCATGTCCTGTCCTGTGTAGTGTTGTGGTATGTTTGTAATGTGTGTTGTGTAGTGTTGTGGTATGGTTGTTTTGTGTCTGCTAAGTGAGAGAGAAAGTCCAAGCTGAGGAGAGTATGCAGGGGTGGTTGAAGGGCCAACTTGATCAATGCATTCAGAGTGAGTTGGTACCTATGGCAATATTTTCTTGAATTACTTCTAAATTCATTCCCCGCACTTTGTTTCTGTTCTTTTCTTGATGAGTTGGAATTTTATATACAGGAGGAGCTGGAGTGACGAGTTTGGAGCTCTTTTTTAACAGCCTGTTTGCAAAATTTCAATAACAAATAACAAATGAAAGATTCTTAAGAAGCAAGGTTAGTAGTAATTGCGAATGGCCTTGTTCTCCTGTGTTTCTTGGTGCAGTTTACAGATATCTCTATGATATATTTACAGAACATGTCAATTGAGCTAGTTTTAGTCTGTTCACATAGAGGATGTTCACATGTGAGATATTCCATGTAAGAAGTAAGGTTTCCCATAAATATTTTCGAGTATTGACCACATTGGTTTCTCATTTCATGGCTGAGCATTGGTCTCTCCAAACGCCCAATTGAGCTCCTCCTCTTCTCATTTCATGGCTGCGCTGTTTGTTACAGCATTGGTCTCTCCAAACCCTCAATTGAGCTCCAAGCTCCCAATTGAGCTCCTCCTTTTCTCATTTCATGTCTACATTGTTTGTTACAACATTGGTCTCTCCAGACCCCGAATTAAGCTCCAATTAAGCTCCAAACGCCCAATTGAACTCTTCCTTTTCACATTTCATGCATGCGCATCCATTTTCTTTAGATGTGTTGAACACTCTACGTTCTATTACTATGCTAGATCTCACCTACAGAGAGGCACCGCCAAAAACCTTACACAGCAAAACCCTACAGAGCCAGATCAACACATTCGTGAGAAAGACCCAGCCCTTCCTTTCTGTTGATTGTGCAATTCAGAAGCGAGAGCTGGAATAAACCCCAGAAATGCCCGCCGTAAGGCTGCATAGCCTACATAGCCTACTTACAGATCCAATTCTATACCCATAGCTACATAGCCTACTTGCAGATCCAATTCTAGACCCATAGCTACATAGCCTACTTGCAGATTAGCACGGTGAAATTACTTTTGATGGCGTTTTCTTATTCCGTTTTGAATATCACAAAAAACTAATTATGTGGACGGTTGTGATTGTTTGGGGATGCGTGCTGGAGTTTGAGGAGATGCCCTCTTTTAGTGGATAGATATTCTTGGATAGGGCTTCGAGGATTACTAATTTGCTGGTGAAATACAGCTTTTCCTAAAGGTGCAACGCCTGGTAATGATAATATAAATACTATTAATGTGTCTACTTAACGCTTATTCTAATTAAATGGCCTCTGTATAGCACGCCCAATCGGATATTATCGATAAATTGTTGTTGTTGGAGTTTTTATTTATTAGTGGTTATCCAAGTATTCAGGGATAAGTAATTTTCTATGAATTTTTTTAATATTTAAAAGTGATTATTAATTAAAATTGTTTTATTAAAATATTATTTAATTTAATTAGATTTACAGTAAGAAGACACATAGGAAACCTAAAATACCAGGACAGTAGTAGCAAGCCACATCATTAGAATTATACTCGAAGCCAAGGCTTGGGTAATGTCGAGGGCAGCGCTTGGGTAATGCCGAGCGAAGCGAGGTATGCATATAAGCATCATAAATAAATGACTACCTGCAATTGATTGACGGAAGAGTTTTCCATGGATGGTACCAGTAGTTTTAGATTTACCCAAAAAACATCATAGCTGGTTGATCAATAAAGAGCATGGCCCTGCGCCCAATACAGTACCAAACATACTCGAAAGTTTGCAACACCCTACAAAGGGGAATTTCCTTCCTCTCTTCTTTACGAGCAACCATTAGTGGAAGTGCCTTCATCTTCTGTGGACTTGGTTTGTGTTTATTTCTCATTCTGAGATAAAGGCTAACATATAAGTTATTTAGTATAAAAATATTAAAAAAAATACAATAAAATCTGCTTGACAAACTGTTTAGTTAAATAGGTCTTTGGTCGGAAATCCAACTCGGGATTCAGGGGAGAAAATATTTCCCTGGCCTGTGCACAAAATCATATATATATACATATATGTAGCCATATAATTACTATTCTTTAATAATTAATGTGAATATCATTGATCTGTTAGTCGTTTGTTTTTCCTAGTGAAGCTCGTTTGTTTTTGCTAGTGAAGCTCCTTTCCTCTCTTTTAATGATTTCTTTCCATTTCGTCTGGAGCCTAACAGACTGCTCCTTTTTCAATGATTATTAAAAATATTTTTTAATATTAAATTTTATATATAAATGTTTATAATGAAATATTTGTTTAAAAGAATAATGACTATTTATAAAAATAATAATAATCTTTTAAATACTAATGTAAAAATTATTGAAAACATTATTCATGATAAAAAAAAATATTTTAATCATGTAAAAATGATTGAAAACATTATTCCTCATTAAAAAATCTTTTAAATTTGCACGCGAAATATTGTATTCTCTTTATATTGGATTTAAAATGAGAATAATATTTTTATTTAAAATAAACACATGTCATAAATAAAATATAACAAATAAAATATGGCATGTCACTTAATTTAACAATTGTATGCTCAGGTGCTTGAATGATGTCTAAGTGAAAATCAGGTAGGTCCTAAACGATTTTCACTGGCTACTACATGCTTGAATTTGATGGATTCCATGGGAAACATAAAGTGTCGGCCACAATGAAATCGAATGAATTTGAGGATCTGTATTCTAAGGTTTCAGAATTTGAGGATCTGTATTCTAAGGTTTCAGAGTTTTGTTTGTGTGGAGCGTTTAATTCCCACTTACCAGGTTAGAATATATAAGGGGATTCAATTTTTGGTTTTCAGCTCTTACATCCAAGATAGCCCATAGGCTCCTTCATATTTGCGAGGTTTGTATTATTTCCCGGTCAATAGTGCTGCTGTAGTTCAAATTTTCCCATTTGGGCTGTAGTTCAATTTTTTTTGTAATGTTCAATATTGTCATGGCATTTTCTTGAAATATTACTATTTCATCAATAGATACCTGTAATTCTTGAAATTACGGACGGGCACTGATTGTGTGAATAATAACCTGTAATACATTTGCTCTGTGAGCAAGATATTCGGTGTATATATGTTGTGTATCTAGAAGGCCGAATGCACACACACCATAGCTGTTTTCAAAAACTACATTTATTCTATTATGATTTCTCCTACGGACTGTCCTCACTGCCTTGGTGATACTCTTTATATTATGACTTCTCTTACCTACTGTCCTCACTGCCTTGGTGATACTATTTATATTATGATTTCTATAATCGATGGGGGAGAGCACTAGCTTGGTCATCCTTGCTCTATGCCATTTCTGTTTGTGAAGATTTGTCCATTTCTATAATATCTACCTACCCACGGAGTGGTCATCCCTGCTATATGGAATTTCATTTCAGTCAGGATTTTTCATATTCGAATTATTTAGCTCTTCGTTCAGGCGAGGACCGTTTGAATTTAATACCCTGAACTTGATGGGTATATTTAGATGCACGATTTAGTCTATTATATATTACAGAGACAGGCCCCTGTAATATACCTGTAGGTTGGCATTTGAAGGGGAATGAGTCGTCGTCATTAAGGAGGATTGTAGATGGTTGGTGCTTAATATTTATTTTAACTGCTTATATCATGTACCAGATCATCGTTCATATTCATGTGCATGTAAGTGGAACTTTCCTCTGTTTTCCCTTCACTTCACTGTAAACGGTTCAACATTCCTCTGTTTTCCCTTGACTTCTAACATTCCTCTGTTTTCCCTTGACTTTACTGTAGAGGGTTCATATGCACATGAGAGTGTCTCCTTTATTATTGAGGAACAAGAAGGCTTCACTGATTAGATTGAAAATATGCATCAAAAACCAAGAAACTGTTCTAACATGGATTGGGAAGCCTTTTATTTTTGGCAAAATCCCTGCTAAACGCACTGCTCGCCCAAAAAACATTTGAGAAATATTTGACCAATTTCACTCACAAGAAAGAGGGACAAGTGGAGCGCAGTCCCAAAACAACATGGTAGTATTTACTTAATTAGGATAGATAATATGGAAGTATTTAGGACAGATAATATGCAATAGTAGGCAACCCTCGAATGTCATGAACGACTTGACAACGATCTCCGGAAACGATTTCACACGTCAACAAATTCTTAGATAATCAAAAATTCCTTTTTTACTCTCTGTTTTTAGATAATCCATTATTCCTTTTTTGCTTTCTGTTTTTTAATAATCATGTAGTTTTATTATTAATTATAAAGCAACTGTTTTCTCTTTCATGTTTTATTTCTATGAAAGTTTCCCATATAACATTTACTTATTTTTATTTTTATTAAGAGAAATGTATTTACCAAATTTTTATTTTTATTAAGAGAAATATATTTACCAAGAATTTGGGTTATGATTTAGATTTTGGAAATAAACATGTATTTTATTATTATGTATTTTATAAAGATAGATATATTTACTAAAAATCTAGGTAATGATTTAGAATTTCGAAAATAAATAGTTATTATTATGATTGGTTACTCACTATTTTATTTTCTATTTCAATTTGAAAAATATATAACATTTATTGTTGAGAATTTTATTTACTCAATGAAATTTTATTAATAAAAGCATATGTTTCCTTATTTATTTTAGATATATAAAGGTTAAATTTATTCTTATTATATTGAATTTGCAAATTATATCATATTTTTATCACTTTACAAAATAATATTCTATCCATAGTTTTTTCTTTAATATTTGTCATGCATTATGGGTTTATTATTATATATATTATAGATTTTCTTTATGAATGACACTTTTAATTGTGTTAGTGGTTATTATGAAAGGTTTATAGACTAACAATATCATTTCAATGTTGTATGTTGCAGAAAATTTATCAATACCAAAGTTGCTCCTGAGTGAGTGGAAGATATTATCTATTTTTATGTTTTGTACTGTTGTAATTAAAAGAAAATATTTATTTTTTTGTTTAGATGGGCCCATCAAAGAATGTACATGAACACCAACTATCATTAATAAAACGAGTATGTTTTTTTCTGTGTGGAGGGGAATTCAACCCCTCCAAGAGGCTCTTAGGAAGGTTAAATGGTAACCCTCCTTTGAGTTGTGTTCCTTGTGCTTACGGTTTTCATGATCTTTAGTTTATAGTAACTCCAATATGCACAAATGCAAATATTATCATTTTATTATAATAATAATAATAATTTATAAACATGTTTTAAACATCTTCCTAACATACACACAAATCACAAAATCACTTTTATTCACATAAATCATTTAACATTGTTTCAATGTTTTAAACATCTTCCCCACATACACACAAATGACAAAACCACTCATATTCACATAAATCATTTAACATTTTTACAATGTTTTAAACATCTTCCCAACATGCACACAAACTCATAAATCACTCTTATTCACATAAATTATATAACAATTATAACCTTTTTTTATTTTTGGGGTTTTGATTTTGATTTGTTTTTTTTTCTCTTTCTTGCTTATTTAATTATATATTTTTACAATAACTATGTTATTAGGATATTTATATTATGTTTTTTCCCTTCTTTTCATATTTATAAATATTTATAAATAAATATAATTTAATATTGATATTGATATTTTTACAAATTTAAACTAAATACTAATATATTGTTTAGAGTGTTTGTGTTTGTAAATATTTAAATTTATTTATCTGTATAGATTTACTATATCTAAATGTTTGTGTATTGGTTGTATTATTTATATGATGCAGGAGCATCTGGTCGACAGGGTGAAGACCGAGACAGGGAGGACAGAGTTTCAAAAAAAGACTGGGAAGATTAAACAGCTCGAGAAAGGACAAGACTGTCAAGTTTTTTTTTTACAGTTTCATTTTATTTTTCTTACAAAGGTCAATCACAGTTTGTTTAGTTTCTGTTGGGAAATTTTACTTAGTTTACTTTACTGTAGCTATCAGTAATTAATTGTAGTTAATAAATTAGATTAGTGCAAATAATGTATACAAGCACCCTTATGGGACCATAGTGACAAATAGGCAGAGTCAGTTTTATAAACTGTCGAATAGAAACTGGAAACAAAAAAAAACATAACTTAATAACTAATTGTAAAAGGTAACTGCTGACAGTTATCTACTGAATCACCTCAAATGTATAAAGGGCAAAAACCGAAATCCTACAGGGGTTCGGCAGCTAGCAGAAAAGAAACATATTCAAAAAATAGACAGAGAAGAATATTTTTTTTCCTTCATCTAAGATTTCCTATGCACAAATGAATGTATAGATAGCTTATTTAAGTTCTGTACAATTTACAATTTCTGAGAAACAACATTCTGTGTAAATTATTTCAATAGATAAATGCCGTGACCGAGGGTCACTAACAGAGATTCGTATATATGTAAACAAATACATAGTCAAATAACAGTGCAGGTGAAAAACATAGTGACGGCAGCCCAAACAGCCAAGCGCACGACGAGTCCAGTCGAACAAACAACAGACGGAAGCAGAGTAGCGAAATCAAGGAGCATAACAACCCCAGGTCGAAACCGGGTAAGAACAAGTTCCAGGAAACCAATCTTTAACATTTGCAAATTCAAAACATATGTATATATATTACAGTGCAGGCCTGATAAAGTCCAAATGATTACAACGAAACTCGGGTAAGGGTTCAATGAACCATTCCCACAAATGACAGACGCGACAGCAGATTAAAAGGAGCCACGGCCACGGTTGGGATACCCAAACCCTTAACTATTATAACGACCAACATACAGAACCAATATTACAGTGAAGAACCGGAGGCCACCAGGACACCCAACCATCGAGAACCAACAAGTGACTACAGGCTAACTAACAGACTTTCAAAAAACGACTAAATAAATAAGCATAGAGCTACCTGGAGTGCAAGCGCAACCTGGAGCGAGGAGCCACGGAGCCGTCACATGAAAAGGGAAAAAGGAGAGCACGTTAGGGTTTAACAAAATAACCAAACCCTGAACATAAAGACTCGACCAACAACCTAAATAACAGAGGAATGAAATAATTGGAAGAACAAAGAACCGAGGAGAGGGGAGATACGTTACCTGAGGGTGAACGTTTCCACTGTTTGTCAAGACTGAAACCTAACCATGGAGGGGCCACTTTGGTCAGTCACCTTTCAAAAAACAGATAAGGAACTATAGCATGGAATGAGAAGTTACCTGGACAAGAAGGTGAATGCCGAGAGAAGTTGTTGCAGAGCCATCGAACGCACAGTGCCACTGAGCCTACCAGAACCCTCCATATTGAGAAACAATCTTATGATACAGCGCCATTGACCAAAATAAATCAACAATCACAGAAACAACTAACAGTCGATAGAGCAATTCACAGAAGAACCCGACAGCAAAAACCCCTGGCAGAGTCTCAACTTACCAACAGAGGCGTGAATAAATTGTACAGGCGGAACCATAGTGAAAAACCCAACAGTTGAGCGAGAAATCCATAGCAAATCGACGGGGTATCGACTGATAGCACAGAGACAAAGCCGAGCTCGAAACTAGGTCGCAGAGCGATGCAGGAACAGTGAGAAATGACAATGAGCACGAAGTAAACCAACCAAAAGGGCAACCGGAGGATTAGGGTTGCAACACAAACAAGGTGGACAGGTGTTAGCCGGAGAAGGGGCAAGGTACCAGGAGGTAGATAGGTGAGTACAGCCGCAATCAATACCGGATCGGAACAAACGATTGTTAATCAACCACAATCAACATACCATATCTGAAAGTACCGCGGGTAGGTGAGCTGGAGAGGGGCCGCATGGACGGGCCACATCAATTGGTATCAGAGCAGGTTTTTTATGATTTTATTTGTTAGTTAGAGGGAGATGGCAGAAGTACAAGCGCCAAGACGAGGGCGTGGCAGAGGTGCACGAAGAGGAGGAGATGAAGGATTAAGAGAACAGATTAGAGTTCTTACAGCTTGCTTGGAAGCAGTAGAAGCGGGTAGACGAAGAGACCCAGAGTTGGGAGATGAGAGTGAGGAAGAGACAGTAGCTGCTGCGGAAGCTTCGGATGAAGAAGCTCCAGAACTAAGACTGCTGCATTCAATCTTATTGGCTAGCAGCAAGCCAAAGATAGAAATTTCAAATTATGATGGTAGTCTGTCTGCTGATATTCTGTTAGATTGGATCAGCGAACTGGATAAATACTTTGAGAATGAAGAAATTAGGGAGGACAAGAAAGTTAAGTTCGCCGCTACTAAATTAAAAGGACATGCCCTCTTGTGGTGGGATAATGTCCAGGCAGACAGAAAAAGATTGAATAAGTTACCCATATGAAATTGGGCGAGGATGGTAGCGAAGCTGAAGGGCAGGTTTCTGCCAAAAGATTACGAGGTTGAACTATGTCGGAGAGTGCAGAATTTGAGACAGAAGGGTATGACTGTCAAAGAATACACAGAAGAGTTCTACCGGGTTAATCTACGTGCTGGTTACACGGATGAGACTCCAGAAAAGACAGCACGATATGTTAACGGTTTGAGGATGGAGATCCTGGATGAAATTAGTATTCTTTCCCCCAGAAGTATAGAGGAAGCCTTTTAGAGTGCTGTGAAGGCTGAGGAGAAAATTAATAGAAAGCAGAATAACAGGAGGGGAAGAGGAAGTGGTAGAGGATGAGGACAGTCCTACAGACGAGGAAAGAGTGTTGCAAACAGTGAAGAAGGTAGCAGCTCAAAAACTTCAGGGACGACTGACAAAGGAGACAGCACTAGAGGAGGTCGGTCATATCAACGTGGAAGAGGGAATGGCCGCGGAAGAGGAACTAGTTTCCAGTGCTACAGGTGTCAAAAGTGGGGACATCGATCCTTTGAGTGCCCAGAAGTGGAGCAGACAGGTCAGAGAGGAACATATATGGTTCAGCCAGAAGAAGCGGAAGCGCAGCCACGAGAAGTGGAAGATGTAGCAGAAACGGGAGAGGCATTGCTCCTGAATAAAGTTCTGCTAAAGCCGACCAAAGAAGTGTTTGAACCGACTCAGTGGAAGTCACTGTTTCAGACAGTCTGTAAATCTCATGGGAAGTGCTGCAAGGTAATAATAGACAGCGGGAGTACGGATAACTTAGTTGCCACTGAGATGGTAGAAAAATTGGGGTTAAAGCGGCTAAAACACCCCACACCTTACAAGGTGTCGTGGCTACAGAAAGGCCACCAGTTGTTAGTTGATGAGCAATGCGAAGTGGAGTTTCGCATTGGCAAGTACCACGATACAATGGTCTGCGACATTATGCCCATGGACGTGTGCCACATACTGCTCGGAAGACCATGGCAGTATGACAGAAGGGTGACACACGATGGAAAGACGAATTGTTACAAGTTTACGAAGGATGGGGTCAAACACACACTCGTGCCCATCAAAGAGGAAGATTCAGCAGAATCTAGCGGAACAAAGGCGTTGTTATTGGGAGGAAAACAGT
>APFE030430708.1:1881-14227 GCA_000404065.3 Pinus taeda
AGAACAGCTTGAGAAAAGTCAAGGCAAGTACAAGGAAAGACAGGACAAGCATAGAGTCGATCACAAGTTTCAAGAAGGTGATGAGGTATGGCTGTACATTGGTAAGGAAAGAATGCAAGGAGAAGGTAAAAAGCTGAAGCCTATTCGTTATGGTCCATTCAAAATCCTCAAGAAGGTTGGAAATAATGCTTTTCAATTAGATTTTCCTTCCTACATGCAAATGTATTATATTGTTAATGTGGAGAACATACGTTTGTATGAACCTCCTTTGATCGCTGATCATGAAAGCACTGTTCAGCTGCCATCTATAGAAGATTTCTCGCCAGAATTCTTAGATGAGCTGAAAGAAGATACAATCCTTGACAGAAGGACACGCACTTTAAGGAGGGGCGATGTAGATTATGTTCGGGTTGGTTTCAAAGGCAGCAAACCGAACAAGGCAAAGTGGATGGAGGTGGATAGAGTGAGGGTGTTGTACCCTCACCTCTTTAACAGGTATTTGAAGGCTTTTGGGGTCCAAAAGCTTCCCAATGGGGAGGCGTGATCAGGGGCTCATGTCCCAAGTGTCGTAAAATGCTCAAACATGAAAGTGCTTAGAACTAGCTTAAACTTGAAAAAATGGATAGAGCTCGTCCTCCTGATTCTGGTGCCACAAACGGTTTGAAAAAAGGTCGCCGTATGTGAAAGTTATGTCAAAAACAAAATCGCCCAATAACCCTTAATTTTTGAATTTTCAAAAAAATTTAAAAAAGAATATTCCACATAATATTCCATGGAATATTCCTTTTGGGCGGGCTAATCAGAAGTTGCCATGTGGCAAGCCCGGAGGCCGCCACGTGGCTCAAGTGACATCAGCACAATGGGGCCACATATATTTAAAATTTCGATGGGGTTGTGGATTGAACCCACAACCTATCTTCCACAAATTCCACGCATTACCAATGCGCCACAAGGGTCACAGTTGCCATATGTGTGGCGGCAACTGTTTATAATGTTTAAATTTATTCAAGGGTGGGAAATGAAGGGGGCCAGCCCCCATACCATATGACCACCGCCTGGAAACCATGGGCTCTGCTCAAACCGCCGGCACGTAATCCCATGCAAACAAACCGCCTTAATTTTTTGGTCACGTGCACATTAATTACAAGCAGTTAGACTAGCGGATTTTTGGCAGAGCGCCAAATTTGGGTGGTCCCGCCATAATTGGTGGAGCTAACTGGCCGTAACTAAAGTTAGCTGGATTTTTTTCAGGGAAACTGGCAGTTGGGAGTAAATAGCCATAACTTTGGCTAGGAAAGGCGGTTTTGGACGATTTTTTTTTTTTATTTTGGGTATTTTGGACATTCTTAAGCCATTGGCATAGGTCTTACAGCATTCTAACGTTATTTGCATAGGTTTTGGAGCCGTGGAAGTTCTAGGAGCCATCAGGGCCCAGTATTGTGAGAACTGTATAGGGTTGGAGGTATCCATTAGAGGTGAACCAGCAGTCAATCCTGAAGGATTCAAGTGTTCTGAATTTGCTTTTACAGTCTATTCCACCTATAGAGAGACAGGCCCATTTGGGAGCCTTGGACCCAGCAGACATAGCCCAGGAGGGGTGAACTGCTTCATCAACTTCTTTTGCATCTGTGGTTGATTTATTTTGCAGAACAAATTCGTTCTAATGTGTTAAACAGTAAAAGGAAATAGTTATGCTATGCTTAAATGGATCATGAACAGCTGTAAATTTCATTTGTTTCTTTACTGCAAGACATGGGCATCTTTTAAACATGTTTATTACTGAATTGAATACCTTGCAAACCATTTACAAGTAGTTTCAAATTCAGATCAGTTCAGGACCCGAAAAACGGCTAAAAATAGTAAATGCTGAAATAAACAAGGAAACAGTTGAAACCGATTAGAAACAATTAAAACCGACTGAAGGACTAGGTGGAATAGGTGGGTGGCCACTAATATCCACCTAGATCATTCCTCCCCCCCGCCCCTTAAGAAGCAATGGTCCCCATTGTGTGCAGAGCCTCCATGAGATGAGGAAATTTCTGTTGAACCTGGTCCCTGGTGAGCCACTTGCCTTGGTGCAAGAGTTGGCCAGCTTTAACAACCTGATATAGTTAAATATTTTGTTGGTGAGTGGTCTTGACCTATGTGTCCATAATCCGATCAGTTGTGGCATGTTCCATGCAACCTGGATTTATCTCTATTGGTGTGAGTCGTTCTACAATGTATGATGTGTCCAGTAACGGTGAGAAGTATGGTCGAAGGTGGTCCACATTGAATATTGGGTGCAGACCAAGGAATGGGGGAATGTTAAGCTCAAAATAATTGTCTCCCACAACCTTGCTAATGGTGTAAGGACCATATCAGAGTGGTCTAAGCTTCCGATGGGTTCCAGTAAGGCCTTCTTTCTGCAAATGCAACCAAACTTTGTCGCCCACCTGAAACTTGTGTGACACCCGATGTTGATCATTTCGCTACTTGTTCTTGGAATTTGACTTCTCCATGATGTCATGAAATTGTTTTGGATGTATTGAATGCGTTCAATAAATTTGGTCGCTTTATCTGCCTCAGATGATACATGTGTGGATTATGTCTATGTAGCCGCTTGAGGCATGACAACATATATCAGACACAACAGTTGAAATCCTAGACCCACTTGAAAGGGACTACAACCAGTCGACCTATGGAGAGTTATATTATAACTGTGTTGCACATATGGAAGACTCTTATCCTAGGTTCAAGGATGCTTGGAGTTGTACATGCAAAGTATGTGCATTATCACCTGTTGACAACCTCCATATGGCCATCAGTTTGGGGATGGAAGGAATTCGACTTGGTGAGCTTGATGTCCAATAGTGTCTAGAGGCTTGACCAAAATGTGCTTAGGAACCTGCTATCCTGATATGATATAATGGTATGCGGGATCCCAAAATGTACCCATACTCGTTCAAAGAAGAGTTTGGCAGTGTCATCTACTGTGATACTCTTCTTGCAGGATGCCAATATAGCCATCTGAGAAAATCTATCCATGACCTTAAATACACAATTATTACCATGTTTGGTAGAGGGAGGCTAGACATATAGTCCATGGAGATGGATTCCCATGGCTAGCTGGGAGTAGGAAGAGGAGTGCACAGGGCTTGCTTCTTGATGGATGGCTTGGTGATGGTATATGCAGTGCAAGATCTGATACATTCCCCAACATCGAGATAGAGTTTGGGCCAATATAAGTACTTTTGTAGAACAGCTACAATTTTCTCCACCCCAAAATGTCCCGCAATCCGACTGTAATGCGCCTCCCAAATCATTTTGGCATGCTCGCTTGAAGGAAAACAAATGTGGCCCAAGTAGCATAATAATGCATCATGGAGGTGGAAATCAGGAATTTGCTTCCCATCTACCAACATCTGGTATGTGGAGGTGAACTCTGGATCATTTTTGTATAGTTGTGGCCATCCAAAGGTCTCGTGACTACAAGAGTTGAGAACAATAGTTAGTGTTGCAACTGGGGGTCGGTTGAGGCAGTCTGCAACATGATTGGTGATGCCTTTTTTGTATTTAATGTTCAAGTGGAATTGTTACAGATATGTAGACCACTTCTGAAGGTGATCATTCTACAATTTCCCCTGTATCTGTATAAACTAAAGAGGTCGATGATCGGTGTGGATGATCGTCTCCTTCCCTAGAATGTAGTGCTTCCACTACCAACAAGCCTACACAATGGAATACATTTTTTTATTATAGGTGAATCAGAAAGTGGCTCGCTATGATAGGCCATTGGATGCTCGTGTTGGGTGAGGACTTTCCAATAGCATAGTCTGAGGTGTCTATCTCAATTTCAAATGGTTGTTGCAGGTCTAGCAGTGTGAGTACCAGTGCAAAGCATAGGCGACGCTTCAACTCAACGAATGCCTTATGTTGGGACTCAGACCAGGAAAACTTTACTTTCGCCCCACCCTTAGTAATATGACTCAAAGGCCAAGTGATATGGGAGAATCCCAATACGAACCTCTGATAAAAATTTGGAAGGCCCAAAAAGTTGTGAAGCTCTGTTAGAGTGGTCGGGGCTGGCCAATCTCGAATGTCTTGGATAATGGTCAGTTCCACATGCATGCCATGCTCATCTATGATGTACCCCAATTATTGGACCTAGCTCATTCCAAAGGTGCATTTCTCCAATTTGGCACACAATTTGTGGTGCCAAAGGGTTTGAAGGACCTACCAAATGTGTTGCAAGTGTTCTTCCCAACTCTTGCCAAATATGAGGATGTCGTCCAGATAAACCACCACGAACAAGTTGGTGAAGGGATGCAAGATGTCATCCATTATCCTCATAAAAGTAGTGGGGGAATTTGTCAACCCAAAGGGTATAACCAACCATTCAAAAAGGCATTCCTTGGATTTAAAGGAAATCTTCCATACATCTATGGGCTCTATTTGAACCTAGTGATAACTAGACTTCAGATTGATCTTGCTAAAATACTTGGCCCCCTTGAGTTGGTCTAGCAGGTCATCCATCTATGGGATTGGATACTTGTTCTTGACAATGATTTTTTTTAATGCTGGATAATCAATGTAGAGCCTCCAAGTTCCATCCTTTGTCTGTACCAGTACAACCAGGCTCCCACAAGGCAAGGAAATTCGTTGGATGTGCCCTTTTGGCAGCAAATCCTAGATTTGTCACTTGATCTCTTCATTTTCCATAATGGAGAGGCAATATATCAGCTTGTTGGGCAGAGGTGCTCCAAGAGTCAAATTGATTTAATGTTTGACCTAACAATGCAAGGGTACTCCTGTGGGTGAGGAGAGGATGTCCTTGTATTCTTCCACGACCGCATCCACCTGCTTCTGCTACTTGGAGGAACTCTTCCTAGGGGCCATGGATGTGGCTATGACCTTCCCCTTACTTTGAGAGTGGATAAAAAAGAAAACAAATTTACCAGTTTGGGAGATGACCTTACTGCATTTCTTAGCAAAAATTAAAGAGATGGCGATAGTTGGGGTTACCTCTGGTATCCTGTATAACTTAGTACCCAAAGAAATAATAATAAAGCGAGTCTAGAATCATATACAACATGTCGCTTCCATAAGTATGGTTGTCCTAATAATACATCACAAACTTCAAGAGGAGCAACATCACATAGTACCTCATCCGTGAAGGACTTGATGCTGTAGGGAAGGCGACATTGTTGGCTGATGTAGAGATCTCATCCTTGGTGAAGCCACCCAATGGTGTACGGTTGTGTATGTGATGTAGTCAGTAGGCCTAGCCGCTTCACAACCTCTATTGAAATGAGGTTCTTTTGGCTCTCGTTGTTGAAAATGAACTACAACGGAGAAGCCTTCACCCACATTTGTGAGTGAAATAGGAGCTCCCCCTCTTCTGGATCTTCAGGCTCAATCTTCTCAATCTTGGTGGTGGCCGCAGTAGCACTGGGCTCCACATCAATGATCTGCTTCCCTTTGTCATTCCCCTTTTTGGGTTCTGACTCACAGTCGGAACATGTGTCGAACTTAGAAGCCTTTAGCTTGGCCACTAGTGACTACTTGGCATGACACTCACTTGTGTTGTGAGTGGAGCTCTTATGGAACTCACGTCACTTTCCTGTGTCCTTCTTTGTCTTTGTGGTGTTATTCTTTTCTTGCGGCTTCAACAGGTTATCCTCAATTTCCCTGCCTTGGCTTTTCCCTTTGCTCCACGATTTGGGGGTGCTTTTCCCTTACTTCGTTTTCGCAGATCAAAAGTATTTCTTTTTCTATTTAAGCTTTTGCTCAATATTAACATCATATCAGTATGTCGTGTCGAGCGAGGAGATGTCTAGGAACTCCATCTCATCTTGAATGTACCTGTGTAGGCAGTCATGGTAATTGAGTACCAAATGTTTCTCAGAATCCTTGATACCTAACTTCATGTGAAGGATATGAAAAAAATTGGTAAACTCTGGCACTTCTTGGTCCCTTCCTTGTCGTAGTGTGGTCCACTTTATGTATTTATCCTCATAGATCTTGACAGGGTAGTACTACTCCTTGATGGCATCCCAGAATGAATACCAAGTGAATGTGGCCGAAAATAGTGAGGGCGTACTTTCATCCTTTTGCTCGCAGTAGGTTTCTCACCAATCCTTGATGTGGATGCAGCTTTGAGAAGAGAAAAAGTAATCTTTTCCCGGCTGGAAAAATCATGAACAGAAAAATATCCTTCTAGCAGATTAACCATTTATCTATGACGTTCAAATCTATCTGACCCTCAAATATGGGAATTTCAAAGTTAACTTGTACCTTAAAGGGTGTGGCCCTTCTAGAGTATTTGTTGGAAATAGATGTGTCGCCACTGGGTAGCCGTTGAAGTATCTAGGCAAAGTTGTCCATCATCGCGTTTCTTTATCGCTCGAGGGCTTCTTCGAGCAAGATTTTGATAGTATCTCCTGCTCCCTCATCTTTCTTTTCTTAAGCCATGGGAGGTCGTTGGAATTTGTGAGGTTGGTCTTGCAAAGGTTCGACCAATTCAAGCCCTAACTTCTTATATCCCGACCTCGTTGGGGACATGCAAACGAAAAAAGAGAAAGAGCAGATCGCTTTGATACCACTGATATGAATTTAAATAGGAACGTGAAAAATTACAATTATAACCATAAATACAAAGATGCAGTAGAAATAACACTTCATTTAATTAATATGAATTACTAAAATATGCTTACAAACAGATTAGAAACAAGACTAGCTCAGGCGATGGTAGCTTATCTCTAAGAAGAGATATGGTAGCTACATGCCTCTGAATTGTGTTACAATGAGGCTCAGGGGCCTAATTATTATTGAAAAACATGATAAAACCCTAAAACACCAAAACCCTAACGTCAGGAGATGAAACACCAGGAGTTTATGGGCCCCGTTGGGGTTAGTTGGGTAGCCAACTTCCCAGAGTCGTAACTTGGACATATTATCTCCGTTTGGCACGTACTATACCTTGTTGGAAAGGTCTCTCTGAGTACTGCAGGTTTTTTTGTAGGCCCTCACTTATGGCTATAGGCTTGCAACGGAACTTAAAAAACGTCATTTAGGGGGTCAAAACTGCTTTGGAAGTTCAGGACCCGAAAAACTGCTAAAAATAGTAAATGCTTAAATAAATAAGGAAACAATTGAAACCAATTGGAGGTATAGGTGGAATAGGTGGGTGGCCACCAATATCCACCTATACCATAGCCTTAGAAATATATAATCCCCACTTCAAATTCCCTTTCACTATGATGGTTATCTACTTGTTGGTTCATCCTATTTGGTGTTATAACCTAGTTGTTCTTCAATAATTTGAGAATAACTTGTTGATGCTCTATGTGTTTCTCCACTACTTGAACATTTTCTTTCCCTTTCAAGGTTGATGTGATAGATGGAGGATGATATTGATAAGTTCCTTTAAACGAGGACATTTTTTATGAATTATGGAAGTACATGTTGCACCACCATTATGTTAAGGGAAACCATTTGACCCATTGTGTTTACTTATCAAATGCAAAGCAACAAATATAACCTTCTAGACACTTATTCACAATCTCATTTTTCCCATTACAATGAGGATGATAAGGGGAGTTGTGAGTTAATTAAGTACCCAAACAAGAAAATAATTTATTCTATAAATTTAAGGTGAAAATTGCATCTCCATCATTTACAATAATGTTAGGGATTCCATGTAGCTTCTATTGTTTCCATAAATGTTGTGGCTATTTTCCTTGCTATAAAAGGATGATTAATAGAGAAAAATGAGCATACATCATGATTCAATCCAATATGGCCATGATTTCATTATTTCCTTTAGATTTGGGTATGATTGTAATAAAATCCATTGAAACGTCTTCCCAATATTGACTTGGTATAGATAATGGTTGTAGGATACCTAGGGTCTCTATTAACTCTCCCTTATTTTGTTAGTAGATGACACATTCAACCACGAGCTTTTTAACATTAGCCTTAAGACCTTCCCTAAGAAAAATATTCTTAATCATATGGTAATTTTTCAAGAACTTTAAATGTCCTCCTATAGAAGAGTGAAATTCCAAAAGGACTTTCTATTTGAGTTGGGAATTCTTACATACATATAGATGATATTGATACCAGAATAAATCATTCTTCCATACAAATTTTTCTAATGCGCTTTGGTCCTCTTGTAATTGTTGACTGATATTGCATTTATTCTGATCCTGCTTACATTTTAACATTGTTTTTTCCTCCCAATTAGAGTGTGGGAATGGAAAATAGTATATAGTAAACAATTTGTCTCTTTGTCTTTCCTTGAAAGTGCATCTATCACCATACTTGGTTTTATTTTTATTTTTGTAGATAATTTCAAATTCATAACCTAGCATATTTGTAACCAATTTTATTGCTCTTATGGAGATAATTGTTGTTCAAAGAAGTACTTCAAACTATTATGATATGATTTTACCTTAAGTTTCTTCCAATTATGTAAGGGCCATTTCTCAATCACATGTAACAAAGCCAACATTTCCTTTTCATAAATGGGTTTAAGTTATTTCCTTCGATATGGCTACATTTAGAGGTAATGGGTCTTCCTTCTTGCATTGAAATTGCAATGATTCCATGCCCTAAGTTATCACACTCCACAATAAAAGTTTTTGTGAAGTCAGGTGTGGCCAAGATAGTAGTCGTACATATAGCCTCAAGTTTTTCAAAATATTTGGTTTCATCTTGATTCCAAGAAAATTCCTCCTTTTCTAATAAATATATTAGATATGCTACTATTTGACCATGCTTGGAAAATTTGTGGTGAAAGCTTGTCAATCCTAAGAATCCTCGAAGATTCTCCGAGGTTTTAGGAATTAGTTATTCCAGTTTGGCTTTAGTTTTGTTATTGTCCACTTTGACACCTTCATGAGTTACAATATTACCCAAATATGTTACTTCTTGAAACTAAAGGAACACTTGGAAGGATTTGCATATGGTTGTTGCTCTTCCAATAGTTATAGGACCATGTTAGCATGTTGTACATGTTTTTCTAGAGATTTGACCTAGATTAGCATATTATCCAAAATTACTAACAAGAATATTTTAAGGGTTTGAAAATAGAATTCATTAAGCTTTGAAATATTGAAGGTGCATTAGTAACACCAAATGGTATCACCAAAAAATCTTAATAACCTTCATAACTTTCATGTGTTCTAATGTTTCTTTTTGTGATGCATTCTTGCCTCATATTGATCTAATAATGTCTAAAATGATGATCCAACTTAATAAAGAAAATTGTTCCTTGAATTTGTCTTATAATTCAAAAATGGTACGAATCAAACACTTATCTTTGGTGGTCATTTTTTGATTTTTCTATAAAATGGAAAGTGATCTATAAATTGTAAGGGATGTTCCACTAGACAAGTATCATGACAAATATGAAAAAAATAAATTGAAATATATACTTTTAAGGTTAAATTCCTTTATATTGTAAATTTGTTAATTATTGATTTTCTATTTATGCATAAAAAATAGAATAATGCATAAATAGAGGACCATAAAATAAAATCACACACCAGCCACAATTAACACATATAAATGCTCTAGGAAACCCTTATAGGAGAAAACCTGGTTCAAAGGTGATATTGCTTTGCCCTCTTTTATCTAGAAAGGAAATAGTGCGAGTACAAAGGAGAAAATACTCTTTATGGGGTCACCTTAGACCCATGGCATGATAGTACACTACTGAATACTAACTCTCTCTATTATGCTCTTTCATTCCCACTCCTAGTCGATTTTCTCTATTATGCAACAAGATGCAATTGAATATAATGGAAACCCTTTTACTCCTTGTGGCTTGATTATAGCATATTCTGATAGTGAACTAGGGGCCAGGTTTGACTCCTTCATCTCTCAACTAGAGTTACAAATTTGACCCAATTTGCTAAATCAATAAATTTTACCCCCAAAAAAATGTCATTAAGGCCTTAAAATGGCCCTAGAAGATTTCAAACCCCAATTCTCCAAGTTTGGTCCTGACAATAAAAATGCTTCTACAAGCTAATTCATGCATTTTTTCACTCTAAAAGCATAAAGATACATGAAAAGTTATATAATGATCCAATTCAAATCAAACACATACACCATGAACCTTGCTTTTTTTTTAAACATCACCATTGGTGAAGTGAAAGCACTTTAGCTAGGTTAAACGATGTCATCCTTTAACATTTCTTGAATCATATGCATCTCATTGGTTTTTGCATATGGGCACTTGTAAAACTTAATGTTAAGTGGTACACTTCCTTGTTGGAAATGAATAGCATGATCATTATCTCAAGTATGAATCTCTTCAAATAGCCTTGAAAGTTTGTCAATGACTTTTTGGAGATTAACTGGAGTAGAGGGTCTAGAAGTATGAACATCTAGTGAGCAAAATTGTGCAATTACATGATGGTGTCAATTTTTGAGTAATTTTTCCATGCTCTTAGAGCTTATCACTTTAGATGGTTTCCTATGGATACCATTGAGTTCAATTTCCTTTCCTTCTAAGGAGAATCCCATGAAAAGTTTCTAAAAATCAAGATCCATGATTCCTAATGACTTTAATAGTTGGATCCCTAATACAATATTAACAACACCCATTTGGATTGAAATTATGGGACTATCCAATAAATATTTTCCCCATAGTGAGCTTACCTCCATTTGTAATAATTACTTGATAATTTGATATTGGAAATAAAAGCAATTAATAACATTTGCTAATTTGAAATCATTAAAATTATGGGTACAACCAATTGTAACAACCACCCCACACCTCACCTCTTCAGTCACCTTAAGGAGTTGGGGTTTATAAAAAAAAATCAACTTCCTTACTCAACTCATGCCTCACTTCGACCACCGTCATCTTTTTATTTTCAATATGTTTTCATGAAATTATTAAATTTCGAGTCCAGATGACTAAGTTATCCTTTGGAGATTTCATTTTTGATGTCATGTCAATGTGGCTAACACAAGGAACCTTAAGTCCATGTGTCACCTAAGTGTGGTGCAAAACCAAAATCAAGGGCACCTGGCCCTACCAAGTCATTTGTTGGCTCTAATTAAATTATGTTATGTTTTTTTTTTAATGAATTGGAAACCTTCCTTATACCAAAGACAAAAGTTATAGTACATCATTCATCAAAATGTTGAGTTCTACGTGAAGGGAAACCAAAAGCTTAAGTCTATGGGCTATTTTCAATGTTGTCCTTGGACAAAAAGAAGACTTGACATAGAAAGTTTGGAATTGAAGCCCATATGAAAAACTCTGGTGGCTCATTGTAATTGTTGCATACACAATACTTATTCATGGACATTGAAAAATAAGTGAAAGCCTTACAAAATAAACTATAATAATAAAAAGACATGTTCATATGGGGAGGTTTATAATTCAATGTGCTATGTTTCACCCTTTTGATCTACTTCCTTGAAAGTTTCCATATTCTCAAGCAAGATTCCAAACAGACTAAGTGGGCACTCATGCAAGTGAGATGGGAGTGTAGATGTTCAATTTCTCTTTGGATCATAGCTAGTTGAGAGTGAACTTCATCGTTAGAGTCTAGTTTGTCCTACAAGATCCTAGCTAACAATGTTTTGGTTTGCCAATAGAGTTGATTGCGTTGAGGTACTAGATTCTTCTTCCCTAGGAATGCCCACAATATGGAATTCACCCTTCAACAATAACATGCAAATCAATTTCTAGGAGGGTCCTTCCTTCCTGTGCAGTGGGCTCCTCTGTCTCATAAATCTCAGCTTGGATGGATACGAGAGTGTTGATGTTGTGTCATTGAGCTGCTAGCTTGACCTGGCACTCAACATGAGACCCTTCCACATATGCCAATCTTCCCTAGCATCGCACCTCTCGTCTTGCTAACGTGAATTGCCAGCTCCCCTATTAACAGCTCTACCACACCATAAACCTTTGTTTGATCGACCATGTTGCCTTGACATGATGTTAGATATCAAAATCAAAGGCAAGTTGTAGTTGAAAGAGTAGGGATAGTTCCTCATAGACATCCAGTTAGATTCCAAAAGAAATTGACCCACCTTGTCTATGTTAGGATATTCCGACACATAGGAAATAGTTAAGTTCAACTTGGTCTAGTATAGAGTTAGGTATAGAGTTAGGTAAAGTGTGTTTCTTTACCGTTGTACATTTTGTAACTTACAATCTGACGGTTCACTCTCTCCTCGGTATTACCGACACTTGATCCGTGGCTTGACACCCGATTGGTCCATGAGGAAATTGGATTCATGTACGATCCGATACCATGTAGGAATTTACAGGGTAAGTTCCTCAGAAAGAACACCAAAAGGACACCGCTCACAACCAGATCTCAAATCAATACACCAG
>APFE030430709.1:0-12408 GCA_000404065.3 Pinus taeda
ATCTATGTATGTGTGTCCAAAATGTTTGCAACCCGTGCATCATCAAAAAATAATACATGTTTGTCTGAATACATCCGGAGACAACATGTCTCTAAAAAAATATGCATGAAAAGAAAAGCCTAGATATCTAGTCTCGGTGGTGCTCATGGTAGCACGTCACCGCTCGCAGTAGATGCCTCAGGAGTCGGTGGATGCGAATTGGCACCCCTACTATGTGCCTCTGGTACGCTAGCGGGACATCCGCTAGCCGAGCATAATCTGGGATCCCTCGAGTGATAGCCTCGAGATTCTAGATAAGCTCCCCTCTATCACCGCCCTCCTCCTGAGGATCCGTTCCTGCTGCTGCTGCTACTAGATGTCTCCTCGCAACAGGAGACAGGCTAGCTGGACGCTCTGGGCCAACATCTGCATATGCATATACAAGTCATTAGGACAAGCATGTACTAACAAAAAAATCATAAAAATACAAAATCAAAAAATGAGGACGTACCAATCTCCTCGTCCCAGTCCTCTCCATCCGGAAGGGGAAGGTCAGGGTCTCCAGTGAAGTCTGTCCCCGCATACGACCAGTCTTCCACCATGATCAGTTGGCGGCGAAGCCACCTGAAGAACTCTGGTCTAAAGGACATCTGCTGGCCACCACCACCCCTCGGCATCAGTGCTGCCCATCGAGCCATCCTCGGCTCTCGAGGTGCTGGGTCTGCCACAAAGGCCCCTTGTCCCTGGAAGCTTGGCACACATTCCAAGAAGAACGTCACCAAGATGGAACCGTACCCAAACTGTTGCAGCTTGCCTCGATTGGCCTTTGTCAGCTGCCTCTTCATATTGGTCGTCACAACTGACGCCCAATTGAAGACTGTCGGGCTAAGGCATTCCATCGCTAATAGCAGGTGGTTCTTCGTAGCTTCGTGGGCCGCTTGTGCCCCTGTAGCTCGTGTAAAAGTGAATAGAAATGCCCACAATGTCAAGTCTTGAATGGTGGGGATATCCACCTTCGAACTGCCCTGCCCATATTTTTCCTCTGGGAAAATGCGGGCCTTCACCTCATCCATCTTCTCTCCAGATGGCCTGCTCCCAGTCAATCGAGGCACCGGCCCTCGTCGCGATAGTCCAGTCAAGAAGTAGACGTCTGATACGTCCAACTCCAGTACCTGATCCCATATTTGGAACACTTGTTCCTCTACGTCCCACAAGTCGATCAAGTACTACAGGAGCTCTGGCTGAGCCCGTAAATAAGATATCATGAAGTATTTTTTGAGCCCACATGCTCTGAGAGCTTCCATGCAATCTTCGTCAGCTAGGGCCAAAGTGTCCACTTGGTCATGTTCCCGTTCCTTCCATACAATCACCATTTTTTCAGATTACCCTGCAAAAACAAGTCAAAATGATGCATTAGACTCTCATATAACTTGAAATTGCAGAAAAATAGGGTTTGGATTTGTTTAAACTTGCCAAAAAATGTGTGCGGCCGTTGGCGCAACTGTTTCTAAAACAGTCGCGCCCATGGGTGCGCGCCCTATGGGAAACTTGCCTCATTGGTGCGAGTCTGTGCCCGAAACCCGCGCCAATGGGCGCAACCCCTAAAATTAAAATTCCCCCCATAGGAAATGAAAATGAAATTAAAAACAAAATCAAAACGGATGAAAATGAAGCTAAGGACAAGACCGCTTACCTGGCACTGACGGCACTCGAAATGGTCCACTGGATTGGCTGCAATCGTCAACTGAAGGTCGCACTCCAAAAAGCCCTAATGTTGCTCTCAAAAGGTAAAAAGTGAAAAGTAATTTTTATTTTACCATTTTCACCTTTTTATAGCTTTTTGACCCTAATTAGGCTTTAAAAAGTCATTTTTATGAATATTTTTATGAATATTTGTGTCAAAAATGGGTTTTACGCCGATTTTTGTGCAGCGACAGGTGTTCATGCAGCTTTCATGGTGAAACGAGTTGTATTTTATACTTTTTCGGACTCGGTAAATACACGAAAAAGTCACTTTGGAGTCATATTTTGCTCTTTTCTGACTCTCTAAACGTGAAAAGAATGCCGAGTTGGTCCTCTCAACTCGTTAAACAGACATGAGAGGCGGTCATCTTTAAACCCTTTTCCGACCATTTAAAAACGAAAAGATTGTCGGACCCTTGTCGTTTCTGGTTTGTTAACGATCATGAAGCGACGTGGTTTTGATCGCTTTTTTACTTTTTCAGATCAGAGTCACTACTTATGAAAAGTACTCCTCGGTCGTAATGACCGGGCGGTTCTTTCGAGCATGGTTTTATACTTTTTCGAGCTCGAGAGACACAACTTTACGAAAAAGGACACCCCTGGATTTTCCTTCTTGCTGTCTTTTCAAACTCTCTAAATATGAAAAGACGCCGAGTTCTTCCTTTGTTAGACTCGTTAAAAACTTAATGACATCGGATTCCGTCGAAATGACGCCTCTCAAGCATATGCTATCCCCGTCAAGCTTGTCATCCAAAAATAACTAGGGTACTCGCCAGAAATGGTGGGGGAATAAAGGAACCATAATCATCATCATGTCGGCAGTATGTCGCTCTTGAACATGGCACTCGTCTGCATTCATGTCTGTTGGGGATATCTCATCTTGTTTCACACTTGCCTTCATGGGTTTGGGTTATCCTGTTTGACCATTCATCTGCTCATCGCCTTGTCACCATGACCCCTGATCATTTGATGTCAAATACCGCCAAGTCCACTGTCGTGTCGCCGTTATGTTCAAGAGAAGTTGACCTCTGCAGATTACTCAACCTCCCTCTAATACCTCGCACAAAACATTTTATCCTTCTCTGTCTCGTGTCGATGATGTGGGAAACATTATGGCCCACCTTCGATCAAGGTCACTTCCTGTTGACTTCAGCTCATTATCCAGGAAGTTGACTAACAGACTCCCTTCAAGTACCTTGGAGCCTGCATGCCTCAATGGCAGGTTCTTCGTGTTCGACGTGAGGTTTTCATCATTGGCCTCCAATTAGATGGTTCTACGGGTGTTCGACACCGGCTCATTGATTCGCACGCAGTGGATTGTACCTATAGTACCTTGAGGACCATTGTCATTATTGGTGGTACCTCTCGCGTCTGTTAACAGTTTTCATCATTGAATGCTAATCAGACGATGTTCTCGCATGTTCGACTTCGACTCCTATATTCGCATGCTTGAACTTGTACTTTGTTTGGGTCGAGTTGGAGCGCAAGACCCTGGATTTTGTATGATGAGATCCAGGCTGTATTTTGTGGATTATTATAATCACTACATGACTCATTCACTGGATGGTTGCGACCATGCCTGAGTCTATTCATTGATCCTCGTTGGATGGTAGCGTCCATACCTGGGATCCAGATTTTTGTGTACTCAGCTATGGATGGCTGCGCCCATACCATGTACATCATGTATTTGAGATATCAGTTGTACTTCGTGCAGGTTCTCCAGCGGCTATGTTTTCAGTCGACCATGTTCTTGTAAAGCACTTCACCCCTCTCTCTCTCGGGCTTCATGCTTTAGGGGCCATCTGTTACACAGTTTTTTGTCACCGTCCCTGTTACCCCTTCTCTCGTACATTGGAGGACCTATGAGAAGCGACATAACTTGAAAACACCTGCATTGTATCCCTCAAAGTATGTACTTCATATGCCTTGAAGACACCTGCAAAATACCCAAAAATATAGCCCTTTCTCCATTGGCGCTGTTCCACAATGTATTACTTGTGCCAATGGGGTAAATCCTCCAAAGAGGGCATGCCAGCTGGCGCTCTGTCTCAGAGTCGCACTAGCGCCAACCCAGTTGGGTAAAGTTTTTAACAAACAAACTTTCGAAGGTTCCTTCCACCTTATCCATGAACTAATTCCAGTTTGACTTGGTTCAGTTGGGCTTCGAATCTCCCAAGGAGGGAAGTAGTTCTCCACCTCTCATGGAAGCTTCCTAATGATAAGGACAATCCAATGAATCAAGTGGATGGTCTTATCTACTCCTCCTACCTCTATATAAGCTTGTTCTTTCCCCTTTGACAAGCTAGTTAGTAATTCCACTTTTCAAGCTCCCAAATCTAAGTCCCAAAGTCTGAGAATTGCTAAGCTCATCTTGCAAGAGGCCTTGTTCATCCCTATGAGGCTAAATCTTTAAGGAGGAGATCCATGTCCAAGTGATCAAGGAGAGAGAGGCTTTGTTTCCATCCCCTACATGGCTTTGCAAGACATGTGTTGCTGATCCCCCAGTCCAAAGGAGGATTACGTCAAAATTGGTTGTATTTTCTTTTTTTTTATCATAATAATAGAACGACATCATATGGTTCCACTCATGTGTCTTTATTATGATGTTTGAGTTGTATCCTTTCTAACTGATACATAGTTGCATTTCTTGGATTTTATGCTTGTATTTGTCTTGTTCTTTGCATGTGCAGGTGTCTATTCACGAAGATCGTGAGGATTGTGACTAGCTGAAGCGAAAGAACAGAAGCGACGACCCTTCTACGAATATAAGCATTGGATTCGAGGTAGGATCTTATCATTTGCCTTTACTTTACAATTAGGAACCTGCGTGTTAGCATTGTTCGATTGTTGCTAGACCCCGTTTAGGCTAGTGGGATCGCCTCTGTCCGCAGAGGGGATTTACCTGTACAACAAGATGTAAAGTGTGTTAGTTGGCAAAAGGTCACAGTCAAAACATAGGACTTTACCATTGCCAATTCCAAGTAGACCATGGGACTCAGTCAACTTGGACTTCGTCTTGGGTCTACCAAGGACACAGTAGGGTTATGATTCGGTGATGGTAGTAGTGGACTGGTTTTCAAAGATGGCACATTTCATCCCTTACAGAAAAACCAGTGATGCCACTCATGTGGCCCAATTGTTCTTTACAAAGATTATCAGACTACATGGTCTACCTAAGTCCATTCTCTGGAAGAAGATGGACACGCAGTTGAATTACAGCTCTACTTATCACCCGCAGACTGACGGGCAAATAGAGGTGGTAAACAGAAGTTTGGGGAATTTGCTACGGAGTTTGATTGGTGAAAATTCGCGGATGTGGGATCGAGTACTTGCCCAGGCAGAGTTCGCTTACAATGACTCGCCCAATCGCAGCACGGGTTGCAGTCCTTTTCAAATATTGTATGGCATGCATCCTCGTGGAGTGCATGAGTTGCGAGATCTAGGACAACAGGAACGATGGAGTGATGATGGGGAAGATTTCGCTAACACGATGAAAGATTTTCACGAGCAAGTGAAAATCAAGTTGCAGGACAACAATCAAAAGTATAAGCAGTGAGTAGATTTGAAACGAAGAGAAGTACAGTTTAATGTGGGGGATGAAGTCCTCACGCATTTGTGCAAGGAGCGCTTTCTGAGAGGCGCATATAACAAACTGAAGTACAAGAATATAGGCCCCTACAAAGTTCTACGAAAATTTTCAACGAATGCTTACGAAATACAGCTGCCACTAGGAATAGGCATCTCGCCCATCTTTAATGTGGCAGACCTATTTCTGTACGCTGCTGGATGAGATAAATTCCTTACGTTCAGCCCCTCAAGATCGAGAGGATTCTTGATACTCAGGTGGCCAAACGAACTCGGTGGAAAGAGTATCTGCAATATTTGGTCAAGTGGAGGAACCGTCCTATTCAGGATAGTTAGTGGCTTGACGCTAGGCAGATAGAGCAGGTCGGGTTATTCAATCAAGAAGCTCATGGACTGGAGTCATGAATTTATCTTACCCCGGGAGCCTGATGCAAGAGCATCCAGCTAAGGGTGCCATGACGGGGTGTTGGTCTCAACTGAGGAGGAGAGGTTCATCAACAATTTGAATTTCATTTGTGTTTGTTAATTAAGAATAGTATTAGGAGCCTGTTTTATGTTTTTTTGTCTGTTAATGAGTAGTTAGGGATAGTACAATTAGGGACAATACAGGCAGGTAGAAGTAGTTGCAGACACCTGGTTGTCTAGTCTCTTATTTAGTTTAACTTCCTAGTTATTTACTTTTGAAAAAAAACAAAGTAACAGGAAAGAAAATATTATCATTGTATTCTACAGAATGAAAGAATCAAAACAGCGAGATAGTTAACAACTGCATAACTAAACAAGCAACTGCCAACAATTTGCTTAAATATATTGCAAAGATTATAAAACAATTGTACATAGCATGGATGGGGTTCGATCTTTTCTGGATAGAGAATAATAATACAAAACAGAGATATTTTCTTTTCATTATTTTTCCTGAGTCCATCTAAATGACTACTGTATCTCCTATCATCTAATTCTTGTTACATGTAATAAAAGGACAGTCAAACAATTTGTCAATTTCCTTCCTGGTAGAACAGAAGCGAGTTCCCAAACACAATGTCAAGTAGAAGCATAACTATAATCGAGTCACAGATATACACAACGAAGACAAGCACATAGTTCCTTTGCACACTAAGAAGCTACAGAGGCGCAAAGATATGCTACAACAAGTCACTATCAACAAATACAGTTCCAGTATCGAATACAAGCAAGAGGTAATCCTGTGCATGCTAATACCAAAATTTTTCGTTAATCTTTCACAATAATTACAATAGCCCACATTGGGGTTTCAATCACACAATTGCAATTTTAAATCCAAACGGTTTCAAAGGCGAGGAAACCCTCCCTCAGAAACAGAGCAATGAAAAGAGGGTTAGGGTTTCAAACCCTTAAACAAAATTCTTTACAGTTCACGGCAGAACCCACACTACTCAGTCAACAAACTAGAAAACTAAAAATTGTTCACAATCAAACGACATTGCAACCAAACTCAGGGCGAGTACAAGAAAAGACAACCAGAAACCCTTCGACCATACAGAGACAACAAGGAAAGATCCTACTGGTTCCATTCGAAGAAGGAGCCGAGGGATACTTCAATTGGAGACCAGTGACCTGCAAGGAGAACACAACAAGGCGTTAGCACTGTGGGTTTGAAAGCCAGACAAGAAAACCATGAAGACTAATAGAAAGGGAACGTGAATGCTGGAAGAACTTACCCTCTCGACAACAAAGCTGGACAAGGAGAACCACAATTGACCGCGGTTGTCATAAAACAAGAACCCTGCTCGCAAGGCGCCGAAACTATTAGTGCAAAGAAAAGTTGAGAGTATAACTTTCATCAGAGAGAGACACTTTACCTTGCCAGAGAGAGCAGTCACCGGATAGAAGGGTCCTGTTGAGGCCACGACCTGAACACAAGCACATGCATACCCAAACAACTAATTATGCAACCATACAAGTAGCAGAGGAACTGTAAAGTAAGCTAAAAGACAGAATGAGTAAGAAAAATGAAGCAGTGAGCATCGAGTCATCCAAAGAATAGAGAACCTCACATAGTTCGACCAACGACTCGCAGAGCCAAGCCAGCAAGGGCATAAACCAAGGAAAAAAATTGAAGCATAGCTACAACTTACCAACGGAGAAACCACAGTTGGTGCAAGCAAAACATAGTTTCATAACAGTGACAAACCCTCATAGAACTGCAGAGCTCACAACCCAACAACGCATAGTGAAAATGATCGAGAGAACCCAATACCCTAGGGTTTAGCCAAATGTGGGACGAAAGCCCGAGACTAGGAAAACTATCCTCTCAGCGTACAAAGTCATCAATACAACAATCAATTCCAAAAACTAAAATATCAGCGCTAAAACCTGATTAATAAAACAATTATTCTTAAATCGTTGCAGTCAACAATTATTTGATTGATTAAAGTATATAGCACAAGCTGGTCCCATCATAGACTCACCTCATCCCTCACGTTTATCATGGTGTAAGATTCACCATATTATATTTCCTTTTTCTATTTTAAATTGAGTTAAAATTTTATTAAAAAAAAGCTAAAATAACATGATCAATATTTTTTTGATATTTTTATTAGATTATTAATCGTCCTTAAACATCGATTATGCTTTCATTTGCAAATCAAAATGGTGTGACCTTACATTAATTCCATTTCGTATTATAATTTCTTATCATGTTTTTCAAAATTTCCAAATTACAATTCATTAAATTGTATGCTGTGAAAATTAAAAATCTAGAATATCATTAAATTGTATGAAGAGTATTATTTTATTTATAATACATAACTTAAATATTTATATCAAATTTCTAAACATATTATAGAAAAGCATTTCGTTTTTTTAATTTAAAAATAAAAATAAATCTATATTTTTTTAATATATATATTAATTTTGATATTTCAATTTTATTTTATTTTATATAAAATATTTTTCTCGCGAAAGAAAATCAATTAATTTTTATTATATAATATAGTAATTTTTTTACACATTCTAGTTTGTCAAGCTTATAACAAAAATGCAGATTAATAATTTGTAATCATAAGCATCTTATTGAGGGTAACTAGCCTAGATTCATCTTAACTCCAGATCTACCAAGCATCGAAAGGGATCAAATCCCTTGAGGTATAAATCTCTTTTTTGAGTGAAAAACTTGAGGAAATGTTTACACCTCGAAAGTTTTGATCCCTCTCGGTGCTTGATGGATCCGGGGTTAAGACGGATCTAGGTTGGTTTCAATGATGCACGACCATACAAAATTTGTTGAACATCTAATTATTTTGATAATTTTAAATATGCTAAATATTTCTAAGATTAATTTGTTCAATTTAATTTTAAATTTATTTAATTACGCCAGTTTGTTGAGATGAGAGAGATTGTTAGTAACTTTAATGATGAAATAAAAATGTTGAATGCAAAGTGAAAGTGTAATAATGTTGAATGATAGAAAATGTGAATAATAAGAATGTATTAGATATCATTTTTTGGGATCCAACTGCGTTAAGTAAGTCATTCATCTATTACCATTTCCATGAGAGGTAGTCCTAACTGACTAATGTTTCATTATTTTTTTATAGTCCACTTAGCACTCATTGCATCGAGTGATGCTCACAGGGGTGAAGAAGTGGGATTGAAACTAGTGACATGACTCAACATAGCATCAATCATCACTTATGGGGCTTGCACCTGGCAACCAGGACTTCCCGAGAGGTCACCCATCCCAGATCGCCTCTGGCTCAAGCACGCTTAATTGTGGAGTTTTCCCCACAATCAAGCCCACTTAGCTTGGTACCCCATTTGCAAAACCTTAGCAAGTATTGTGCCTCATGAACCATTCAAGTAGAGTTCCCTTCATTCTTTTGAATTTAAGTATTGAGGGGTTTTCGCAATGCATTATATTAGATATCATTTTTTTGGGATCCAACTGCGTTAAGTAAGTTGTTTATCTATGACCATTTCCATGAAACGTAGTCGTAACTGACTAATTTCTCATGATTTTTGAATCGTCCACTTAGCACTTATTGCATCGGGTGATGCTCACAGGGGTGAAGAAGTGAGATTGAAACTAGTGAAATGAATCACATAGCATCAATCATCATTTCCAGGGCTTGCACCCAATAACCAGGACTTCCCGGAAGTGATGATTGACACTATGTGATTCATTTCACTAGTTTCAATCCCACTTCTTCACCCCTGTGAGCATCACCCAATGCAATGAGTGCTAAGTGGACTATTCAAAAATCATGAGAAATTAGCCAGTTACAACTACCTCTCATGGAAATGGTCATAGATGAATGATGTACTTAATGCAGTTGAATCCCAAAAAATGATATCTAATATAATGCACTGCGAAAACCCCTCAATATTTAAATTCAAAAGAGTGAAGGGAACTCTACTTGAATGGTTCATGAGGCACAATACTTGCTAAGGTTTTGCATATGGTGTAGCAAGCTAAGTGGGCTTGATTGTGGGGAAAACTCCACAATTAAGCGTGCTTGAGCCAGAGGCGATCTGGGATGGGTGACCTCCCGGGAAGTCCTAGTTACCAAGTGCAAGCCACGGAAGTGATGATTGATGCTATGTGATTCGTTTCACTAGTTTCAATCCCACTTCTTCACCCCTGTGAGAATCAACCGATGTAATGAGTGCTAAGTGGACTATTCAAGTTGCGACTAACACTCATGGAAATGGTCATATATGAGTTACTTACTTAACGCAGTTGAATCCCAAAAAATGATATCTAATATAATGCACTACGAAAACCCCTCAATACTTAAAAAATAAGAATGTAGTCAATTACAGACAATCTTAATTGTGATCAATCTCAAATTGTTTTCTTCTACTGTTCTTATTGTCACACATATTAGTTTTTTCATATTTTCATATCAAACATATGAAAAGAATGCTTGAAATTATAGATCATTCAAATATTTAACTCAAGCTACAATAGTAAACATCATACCTTGTCTCTCTTTCTCTCAAATATTAATAGTAGCTTTCTCCAAAGTCTATCATTGTGACTTTTGGAGTGTTAAACCCCAAATAATGTTCAATGGTAGTTGTTTTTTATTACCTCATTTGGATGCAAAGTTATTAACAATGTTGAATGATGGAAAATGGGAATAATAAGAAAGAATCCAATTATAAATAATTTACAGTTTCAGGAAACAAGCATTTCGGGTAAGTGAATATTTTATTTAGGATGAAAATTCAAGTGTTGTATTTATGGTTGAATTATTGTAACACAGAAATCAATGCACGTCATCAATAAATTTTATGTGCTGACACTAAAATCAATGCACAATATTAATCTAATTACTTTGAAATTAATGTACATTGTACATCTAGTTGCATCAAATCATAAATCAACATCTACACTAAAATCAATGCATCTAGGGAAAACAATCAAATAGGATTAGAAATCAACTACTATACTGAAATTAATGCATCTAGTGCAAGAAATCAAATAGGATTAAAAATCAACAAATACACTAATCAATACATATATTTTACTGCAAAAAAAAAGTTCATAAATTTCTATATCTAACTTCTATGTCTATATTTGTCTCTGTGTCTATTTTTTCTTCCCTCTCTTTCCACCTTCCATATTTGTGTCTATCTCCTTCTGTCTCTCCTCTCTCTCTCACCCTCTCCCTCTCTCCCCCATCTCTCTCTCTCCAACTCTCCATCCCTCTCTCTATCTCTCTCTTCTTCCCTCTCGCACCCTGTCATATGTATCTATACCTCCTCCATCTCTCCTTATTTCTCTCTCTCTCTCTCTCTCTCTCTCTCTCTCTCTCTCTCTCTCTCTCCATCTCTCTAACTCTCTCTTCTTCCCTCTCGCCTCCTCCATCTATATATCTATCTCCATTTGTCTCTCCTTCTTTATCTCTCTATATCAACCTGCAAACATATACTCTCTCTCTCCATATATATCTATCTATCTCTCTATATCAACCTGCAAACATATACTCTCTCTCTCCATATATATCTATCTATCTCTCCATATCCCTCTCTCCCTCTCTCTCTTCCCCTTCTCTCTATCTCTTCCTCTTCTCACTCCATATCTATCTCTCTTCCTCCCCCCCTCTCTTTGTTTCTCTCTTCTTCCCTCTCTTCCCCTTCCATCTATATATCTATCTCCCTTTGTCTCTCCTTTGTCTCTCTATCTCACCCCCCAAACATACTCTCTCTCTCTCTCTCTCTCTCCATATCTATCTCTCTTTCTCCCTCCTTCTCTCTGCCTCTCTCTTCTTCCCTCTCTCCCCCCTCCATCTAATCTCTATCTCCCCTTGTCTCTCCTTCTCACCCCCAAAACATACACACACTCTCTCCATATCAATCTATCTCTATTTCCCTCCCTCTTCCCTTTCTCTCTCTCGCTTCTCCTTCTATCCCTATCTCTCTCTCCTCTCTGTCTCTCTTCCCTCCCTCTCTCCTCTCTCCCTCACTTCCTTTTCATCTCTCCCTCTCCCTCTATGCCTTTCTCTCTTTATGTATTTCTTCTTCCCTCCCTCTCCCACCCCCTCCAACTCCATCTCTCTCTCCCTCTCTCTCTCTCTCCTTATCTCTCTCAATTCCTCTCTCTCTTCCTTCATCTCTATCCCTTTGTCTCTCACCTCCCTCTGTCTCTCGCCCCATCACAATTTATCTCTTTCCACTCTCTAATTCTATCACTATATCCCTCCCTCTCTCGTTATCTCTCTCCCCCTCTCTCCCCTCTCCATATATATGTCTCCCTCTCTCTCTCTCTTCCATTTCTTTCCCTATCTCTATCCTCTCCTTTTCTCTCTCTTCTCTCGTCTCCCCTCATCCTCATTTCGTCTTCATCTCTCCTTTCTCACTCCCTCTCTCTCCACTTCTATCTCTCAATGTCTTTGTTCTTCCATCCCTCTCTTCCTCCCTCTCTCCCTCTCTCCCCCCTCCTCTCTCTCTTCCTTCCTCTCTCTCCCCCACTCTGTTCCCCCTCCATCTCATTCTCTTAAATCTAATCCCAGTATGTTGTATTCAAGAAAGTATGTAAACTAAAAAAACATAATTGGTTGTAAAATATTAAACCTATATTTTGGATCAATCATGTCAAAGAGAATACAATAATAAAAA
>APFE030430709.1:12894-48182 GCA_000404065.3 Pinus taeda
ATTAAAAAATGTCATAAAATTAAATTCAAATAAAATATTTATAAAATATTTTGATTGTGAAATAAGTTATGGTTTTTGGGCATGTGGTGTTGATAAGTCATGGTATTGGTCCATGGTAGCCTAAGTAGGTCTCATCAAACATCCTAAGGCTATTGAAATAACAAAATAAAATATGGATCTAATGAGGTTCTTTCAAAAAAGTTAGTATAAGTCTTGCATGTATTAAAAGAAATGAAAAATCAGCAAGTATGTACCATGTCAATTATGTTATTAGGAGCCGCGACTAATGAAAATATTTTGATTGGCCACCTTGGGCTTCTTCTTTGATTTTCTAGCTTTCTTGATCCATTTCTAGGCTAGCTTTAGAGAGAGACTTCACTTCTTGGTTTCTCTCCCTATACACATGTTTTCAAAATTAATATGAGTGAGGTGTTGATTGTTTTGTTTTCTATTCTTAAAAAGAGGCTAGAAAGAATAATTTTGTATTGTATAAACCCTAGTCATCCAATTTATAACCAACTTTTTGTTCCCTATATATGTATTTGTAGGATGTCCCTTTCCTTGGCCAAATGTAGAGGGAGATTAAGGGCCATTAATTCAAAAAATAGTTTCCAGACCTACTTAATCTCAATTGGAAAGAGATTTTGTGAGATTTAGAGATACCTATTCTGCCCCTAAGCCCTCCCATGGAAGGGTCACCTTGGATTTCCCATAAAAGAAAGCCCATGGATAGTCATTATGGATCTAAATGGGTGGTCTAGAAAGTTTTGAAATTTTCAAGTCCAAAAGAAGGAAAGCTTACAAGATTGCCATACTTTGAAATGTAGTTCGGAATGACTAAGAAGACAAATCTTCGAAAATAGAAAGGTTTTTATTGATCCAAATACCTCAAACTACCGAGAGAGAGAGAGAGAGAGCTTGGAATTTTTTTGGATGTTGAGAATTTAACCAATTTTTTAGGGTCTCTTCGATGGAATCCCCCTCTCAAATGAAAAGGATACCCAAGGATTTGTGTATCTCCCTCAAGACTTCTTTGTAAAAGAAATAAGAAATGAATAAGTGTAGATTTATCTCATTTTCATGGAAGTAAAGACTACATCTACTTGGACCATGGAAAGATATTTCTTAAATTATGTCTTAAGTTGGAGCCTTATTGTGTAGTAGAATCCACGTATGTAGTTTAGTCTTGGGAGGGGTTGTTTTAGCTTATAAATTCCTCGCACCCCCCCCCCCGCCACCCACCATCCACCCCCCACCACGAGGCTCGTCCCATCTAGCTTCATAGACCCTAGAAGGACTTGAGGGCCAAACCAATTGGTCCTCTTGATTTATATGAGATATACAAAGTAATTTTGAAGAGATCTTATATATGAGTGAACTATAGGAAATTGAAATCCCCTTCAAGCTCAAGTTCTCTACTAGAGAGCTACAATGTTTTACCAATAAGGAAATTTTGTCTCATGATGTGATTTAGAAAATAGAACCCATCTCTATTAGGTTGTTGAATGAGCGGAGCGGGGAGGTCGTGATTGTTTTGACACCTAATCCAAGGATCCTTATCAATCAAAACTAGGATTTTGTCTCTAATGTCCCATATGAGAAATCTTCCATTCAGTGGGAATGGTTGAATGATGGCCTTCCAAATGATGGAACCATTTTGTGCTTTTTTGTCCATTTCTTTCATCCAATATGCTATAGAATCATTTGGGATATTTTATTTTTTTATAATTTGAGCCTATAAATGTTGACATTTAATCAATCTCCATGTGTATTTTGTAGCTAGTGATTTTGAGAACATAATTTTTTTTTCAATATACATCCCTCAAACACTTTTGGAATTCCTAGCTTATATTGAAAATAGCAACAAGAAATGATAAAAATAGAATCCAAAAATTCCAATTTAATTTCTCCCTAAATTAAATGGAGAATTAAAATTGAATTTTATTCTCATAACAACTTGTAATAGTTAACTAGAGTGAGTTGACTTAGTTAACTTAGGAATTTTGAGTTGGAAGTCTTTTTGAAGTCATTTATATGTTCTCCCTATATTATAGGGGTCCATGATGAGTTAAGTATGAGTTGTAATTAGTTAACTCAATTTACTAAGTTAAGTCCAGATAAATTAGTTCCAAACTGTTTGAGGAACTAATAGTGAGTTAACAATCAGTTGATGTATTAGTGCACTCAACCAATGCTACTCTAGTTAACTGAATATTTACTCATCAAAAACTCATGCATGTCGATTCTGAGAAAGACCCAGTTGAGACTAGAGTGCAGGGATAGTGTACTATTTGTTTTATATTTTTCTGAGTTGCATTAATAGTGCGTGCAGTCAGGCACTAATCCTTGAGGGATTGTGCAGTTTGTAGAGGCTTTATTTCCCTTTAAATAGAAGTTATCCTCCATAGGAATCATGTATTGGAATAGAGACTTGGAGAGCTTGTAAAGAGGCTAAGATTTGGCCTTGAGCTTTCTTATGAGTTGGAGATTGAATTTGTTGAGTGCTAGGATTGTTCTTGAGAGAAAAAGCATTATAATTTCATCTTGATTTTTCGGATTAATACAATATAGTAGTGGGGTTTTGAGTTGTGGTTTTCCCCAGATATTTATTGTGTTATGTGTCATTGATTTGTCTTCCTCTTGTCGATTATTGTTTTGCTCAATCTTTATGGGCTTTTTTTGTAAAGAGTAGAAGTAGATTCTCATCTCTTGTTTTAGTAGATTACATGAGCTTGTGAATCTACAGGATAATCCTACATCGTATAAGAGCTAAGAACGGTATGCTAGAGGAGGTTTCGAAGTTTTGAGTTATGGGTTACAGGTGAAATTCGAATTTGCAATACATAGTTTAGGATCAACAGATGGCATTCTATGGTTTGCGGCTCGAGTATGCCTTGGTTGGAAGCTCGAATTATATAGCCTAGAAGGACAAGATGGAGGTCGTGTTGGAGGATAATGGCTTGAAGGAATTCATTAATCAAGACATTCCTAAGCGACCAGCATCAGATGCTTAGAATCTATCCAAATGGAAGAAGTGTTTGGCAAGGGCGAGACAAATAATCCTTAAAGGAGTTTGAGACCACATTGTCTCGAGTCTCCATGAGAAGGAAACACTACATGCTATGTGGAAGCATTGAAGGACCTTTTCCAAAATAGCAGTGATCAAAGGAAGTTGGCACTAAAAGATAAACTTTGAAAAATCAAGATGGAGGTGGGTGACTCAATTCCAATTTACTTGACCAAGTTCACTCAATGTAGGGATGAACTTGGAAGTGTTGAAATCACGGTTTTTAAGGAGGATATGGTGAGTCTTTCTCTTCTTGGACTCCCAAAGAGTTGACATAGTTATCAGGACTCTGTCAATGGTGGGGAGGAGCTACCGGATTGAAAACGACTATGGTCGGATTTGATCCAGGATGAGATCAGGAAGAACACCAGAGATGGGACCTCTTCCAAGGAAGTGGAAGAGTATTTTTCCTTCATGAGTAAGGAAAAGTGTGCCAAGGGAAAGAATTCCCAAGATAAGGAGGGCAGGAAGAAGATGGACTTGATGAAAGTCAAGTGTTTTCACTGTCACAAGTATGGACACTATGCCAAGAATTTCCCACAGAAGAAACAAGCAAGAAGGAGCGGACAATAGCGACATCAAGTGAAGCTATATCTTTACAATTCAAACTTGATTTCTCTCTCATTTCATGCATGGTCGGTACTTCCATGGGAGGCATGTGGTATCTTGATAGCGGTGCCTAATTCCATATGATGGGGAATAAAGATCTATTTAGTGATTTTAAGGAGAAAGACCTCAAGCAGAGCATAGAGTTTGGAGATGATGAGAGGTATATAGCTACTGGGATCGATACAGTTACCTTTTAGAGGGAGTTTGGCTCCCCTGTCAGGATCACAGATGTGATGTATGTTCCACGACTAAAGAAGAATCTTGTTTCAGTCGCGGTACTGGAATACCGTGGCTATGATGTGGTTTTTATTAAGGGAAAGGTTTTCCTTAGACACATCACCATGGGACAGGTGAAATAGATCGGTGCACGAGTCAAGAACTTATATTCTCTTAGGGTTCAATATGCATGCAGAGCCTTGATGAGCAAGGAAATGGTTAAAGACTTGGTGGTTGAGAGGGAGAGTAAATTATCTCTAAACATGCAGCCCCAGAAGAAGCTTCAGGATGTTGTGGAGCAGCCACAACTAGAGAAGCTGAGAGGAGACCGAGTGGAGAGATCCACTCAAGCAGAGAAGAAGCAATCTTAGAAGCAGTCTTAGTCAGTTTTCAAGTAGCCACAATTGGAGAAGCAGAGAGGAGACCGAGTGGAGGCGTCCACTCATGCAGAGATCTCAGAAACAAGACTCCTTATGAAATGTGGTATGGGCACATTCCTTCGGTAAAGCATCTCAGGGTCTTTGGTTCCACCTGTTATGCCTTGATACCAAAGGTATATAGAAACAAACTTGGTGCAAGAAGTCATAAGTGTATTCTTGGGGTATTCAAACACCTCCAAAGCATACCATCTCTATGATGAAGTCAACAAAAGGTTTGTTGTATCTAGAGATGTAATCTTTCTTGAATCATCCAAAACTGGCATTGTTGTTGAAAGGCAACTTGATCGCTTGGATAGATTCACAAATGCAAAATCATTTCAAGAATTTGATGATTAGATTCCACATCTTCAAGGGGGGATTCCTATACTAGATCAACCTATGGAATCTTCTTCTGAAGTACTCTCTCCCCTGCATGAAACTCCAACAACGGATGATACTTTGAGTGATGTGATTGATATAATTGGGAGACTCAATCTTGATTCAGTCCCAACTCAATCAATGGAGCAGCCTGGACCATCCGAGAAAGGTCCTCCAAAGTGGCTGACAAAGACACTTGAAAGTGCTCATCCTGATGAGGTTGGGAAGACAGGAACTAGAAATTCAAACCGGAAAAATGGAGGTAATGTAGATGACTCTGATTCACCTGTTGATATGGATGTTTCTTATGATTGTGAATTCAATTTGTCTACAGATTTTGAACCAACCTCCTTCAAAGAAGTTGCTTCTCATGATGAATGGAGAGAAGCAATGCAAAAGGAGTATGATGCCCTGATAAAGAATGGCGCTTGGAAGCTAATTGATCCTCCATTGGGAACCAAACCAATCGGCTGCAAGTGGGTCTACAAGAACAAGTATAAAGTTGATGGCTCACTTGACAAGCACAAAGCCAGGCTTGTGGCAAAAGGTTTTGCACAGAAGGAAGGGGTTGATTATGAGGAGACTTTTCCCCCACAGCAAAATAGGCTACCATCCCAACACTCTTTGCCCTAGCAGCTCAAAACGGTTGGAAAGTCCATCAAATGAATGTAAAAACTGCTTTCTTGAATGGAGATGTAAAAGAAAATGTTTTTTATGTCCCAGCCTAAAAGATTTTCTATGAAAGGATAGGAACATAAAGTATGCAAACTTGTGAAATCCTTGTGTGGCCTCAAACAAGCACCTCGAGCCTGGTATGAAAAAATAACTGAGCATCTTCCGAAACTCAATTTCAAACATTATGATCTTGATGATGCAACTTTGTTTGTCAAGAAAGTTGGCAGAACAGTTGTATTTCTTGTGGTATATGTAGATGATTTTTTTATGATAGTGAACGATGAAAGCTACATTGCATCCATAAAGAAGGAATTGAAGAAAGGTTTTGAAATGACTGATTTGGGCTATGTTCATTACTATCTTGGTATTGAAGTAACTCAACATCCGAAGTCCATATTCCTTTCTCAAAAGAAGTACATTGGAGATCTGTTGAATAGGTTTGGCATGATTGAATGCAATCCTCTGACTATTCCAAATGGAACAAAACTTAATGCTCACATCCATTGAAGGAAAATAATCTGAGGATGAAACAAAGTATAGACAACTTGTAGGAAGTCTCAACTACCTAACTACTACCAGACCAGACATTTCGTTTATTGTTGGAATCCTCTCCAGATTTATGCAAAAACCTTGTGAGGTACATTGGTCTACTGCAAAAAGAGTTCCAAAGTACTTGAAGGGAAATCAAGACTTTGGAATCAAGTATACACAGGTGGGTGACTTCAGCTTGATTGGATACTCTGATTCAAACTTCGAAGGAGACAAAGAAACTGAGGTATCTGTAGTGACCAATCCAGGGGTCTAGATTAGACTAAATTTAATGTCAACCAGGTAGGTAAATTTAGAGGCACGTGTCTAAAATTTATAGACCTAAAAGGATCTCATCTACCTAAATAAGTGTCTACTGTGACAGGCTACAACACTCTTTTACAAGAGATTGGAATATGTTTCCTTTCACAATTTAAACACCTATATCCTCTAATTTAATTAGTTGTTCTAAAATAGAGTGTTACTAGTCTGAGTCCTCAATCCTCTTACAAGGATATAGTTCACAAAAAACTCTTTCCAGCTAACACACTAAGCATTCCTGAAAACCAAAAAAACTCTTTTAAGCATACTAAAACTCAAATTCATGAAAACAGAGTCCATAGAAATACTGTGAAATTCAATGTTCAATTAATCCTTTTACAAGGTCTGATTCAATAATTTGACAATTGAATTTTCAAGCTATTACCATGAATCATAAGAGGACAATCGCAAGAACTTCTAATCAAATTAATTAACTCACAAGCAAAGAAATGACATCAAACGTTATTCAGATGTGAATTCTAAATGCTATGAAAATGAAACGAAAGTATACCAATCTTCACGTAGGGCCCGCCCACGCATTGATGGCACACTTAGAAAACTTCAGATGATAAAAAAGTTAACACATAAACACTACAATTGATGAAACGCAAACTTCAAATGATAAAAACGTTAACACATAAACACTACAATTGATGAAATGCTGCCTGTGATTAAGTTCTGGAAAAAAAATGCGCAGTCTTTTGTTTGCTCTCGTCTATATCCTTTCTTCACTAGCATTCCTTAAAATTTACAATCGAATGTACATACATTATCACTGCAGATGTTTCTGCTTTTGCAAAAAAGGCTATTTTTGTTTTTTTCTAATCCTAACTGATTTCTAAAACAAAACGAAATCAGTTTAGGTAACTTTGGCTTTTTGCTGCTTTTACGACCAAAAAGGTTGGGTTTGACTAGCATTGACCATGTATCCAAGAGATCCAGATTCGATGCTGAATAGATTTTTCACCATGCATGTACATCCTAGATCACATCCTTATCCTTTGTTTCGATTTTCATGCCATGCCACGTCTCACAACATAAATCAATTACAGGAAGTCATGACATCCCGTAATTTTGTTGAAAATTTCCAATTTTTAACATAAAATTCCACAAATTAAATTTAATGTAAAATAACAATTATAATGCTTCATTAATCAATTTCAATGGACTATGAGGGTTTTATGGGAGAAAATGATAGATAAATGATGGATTTTTAGAATAAAAGAATGGCAATAAAATAGTACCAACATCTCCCCCAAGCTCAATGACTTAGCATGTCCTCATGCTAATCCTGATGTGCTCCCTTTATATTATGTTCCTACTTGTGCCTCTGCCGCTTGTAGCAATACATCTATATTCTTCTGAACTTGGGGATTCTTCTGAACTTGGAACTCATGTTTCAGATTCTTATATTTTTCTTTGAGAGCTTTTTTTTTCTGAGTGTAGCATTTTGTCACCCATTTGCACATTTTAGTTTGTTCAGTCTTAAGTTCTTTGATTTTCTTCTTCAGTTTCTCATTTTTCTATTGAATCTTCTTGCTCTGAACTCTTAACATTTCATTTTCCTTCTTTATGACCTTCTCTAACATGTTTGTTTCCATCAATTCCTCTTTTAGCTCTTCAATTTGTTTCTCCAACCTTCTCTGTTTCTTATTTGCAGGTACTGGCTCTTTCCTTTCTTCCTTGTTACTCTCGATTTCCATTTTTGCTTCCTGTTCTGGCTATGAATGAGCAATGCTTTCAATTTCCATTGGTGCGTCATCTTGTGTTTGATTCCTTTGTATTCTCCTTGATCTTCTCGTATAAGTAGTGAAGATTTTATCTTTTTCAATTCTCTTGGCAATTTCTTGCCTCATCCTTCTTGTCCTTACACTACTGCTGGGTTGAGGAACATTGCTTGACTTACCCTCAGGGATTTCCTCATCAATATCAAGCATAAACTCGGTGCGTTCTTGTTGTTCCTGTTCATCTTCTCCAATTTTAATTTGATTGGAAATCAAAAAAAAATTCCATGTTTTTCCTCTCCTCTGCAACTCAAATTCAATTAGAATTTTGATCAACCCAAAATGATACAAACTCTTGTCTTCATTACCCTTTTGTTTCTGAATGGTCTTTGACATTTTAGTCAAACTCTATAAGAGAAAATAGGGCAGACTGATGGTGCATTGACCTTTTAAGTGCAACAGAAGTTTTATGTGATATAGGTATACTATATTGTAACGTCCTTCACATGTAACAAATTTTTGAATAATGTATACCATTTTATCCCATGGGTGAATTAGCCAACATCTGGGAACACCCTTTTTCCAGTTGACAGAGGAAACCCTTGACCTAGACATAAACTGAGTCCATGATTTTACCTTAAATTGTTTGGTTTTGAAATATTTTTCCCCTTCTGGACTGATTCCCAATGTTTTTGCTATGGTATCCTCTGAAATTCTAAAAGAGCAGTTTCCTATTAAAGCTTTCTCTCCATTGAAGGAGAATGTAAACTGCTTTGTAACTTCTTCATTGTTTCCATTGAATTTCTCTAGAAAAGACAACCAGTGTTTTTCCCTTGAAATCGTGACACAGTCTTCATGATATTGTGAACTATCAAATTTTTCAGGCACTGCTCTATTGGTCATTTTGTTAAAAATCTCTGTTCTAACCCTTTTGTACTCAACAATTCAATCAGGGTTTTTCAATTTGTTACCTCTTTTCCTGCGTTCCACTGGGCTGACCTGGTAACGCCCTCGATTCTCAGGGTTTCCTTCTTCAATTGCTTGAGCGAGCGACCTGGTTAACGTCCTTGAATTATGGGCAGAAGTAAAAACTCGTGGTAAGCTTGGCTGCTATTCTCTCCCTTTGTAGCACTTACTATTTCGGCCCTCTTTGAGAATCTCAAAGTCTAAACACTAACACGGCAACACACTTTATGAACTCAGAGTTTTATAAAATGAAAACTTAACAACCGACCTTCATTCAATTGCTATGATGATAATGCAGAGTTGGAAGGCGCATTCACATCATGAAGACATAGGAGCAGTACTAATTTGCAGAGGTATAATCATGAGAACACTATATACAAATCGTATGATGGTAACGGATATATATTTCATGAGCAGACTTGGGTCAAAAGATTGTTTTATAACTCCAACATTCAAAACCAATGAAATCATTTGAGGATAGATGGTTTAACACTTGTCTTTCCATGGAACGGACTTATCCACTACTTGTTGGTACTTGGCTAATTTAAAAATGATGAGTTGATGACAAGGTTTGAAGAGTGGTGTAGGAAAAGGTTTTAAAATCGTAGTAGGAATATGGCAATAGGCTAAGGTGTGATAGGAAATGATAGCAGAGTGATAATAAGGTGAGTAGTTAGGAATATTACAAGGGTGATGGGTATAGGGGTTTTTGAAATTGATAACAAACAATCATAATTATCATTTTTAACACTAAAATAATTTAAGAATTTTAAATGTTAAAAATAAAAATTTCAACAATACATTACACTTGTTGTTTGACAAAATGTTGATTTGGCGTGCACAGGTAGGACTGATCTTCACTGTCCAAAACAGGTCCCTTTGAAATGAAATTGAATGTAACAGGTACCTTTAAAATCTGAAGAACTCTGAAGAACCATGTTTGTGCAGCTTCTTTTATCCTTGGTGTTGATGTAGCTTTGATGATAAGCAACCTTTGAAAACTTTGTTGAAGTAGCCTGATGTATCTTGAATGCAGTCTTTAACAGGTCCCTCTGATATTGGTTGAACAGGTCCCTCTAATATTGGTACTCGTAACAGTCTTCTGAACAGATCCCACTGCATATTGCACTGAACAGGTCCCTTTAACAAAAACAAAAACAACTCTTTTATTGAAATATTGAATTACTGAAAAAAGTTCTTTGAAGATATAAAAATGAGGAGATGAGATAGGGAAAACAAAATGTTGATTCTTCTCCCCCACTAAAGCTTTGACTTGTCCTCAAGTCATTATTGAAGTGATGAAAAAACAGTAAACAAGTAGAAGAAGGAATTCTTACCAACCAAAGGATTGGTTTTCTAGTAAGAACTCTAGGTTAGAGTGTGCCAGAGTCTGGTTTTCACATCTAAACCATTATTATTATTATTATTATTATTGTTTTTTTTTTTTTTTTGCTTATTTTTTTTTTTTTTTTTTTTTTTTAAATGAAATTGAATTGACTAAGGTAGAGATATCACAGTTGAAGGCTGCAATATCTCAACCTCCCTTTGCTAAGATACAGTTTGAATAAAATCCTCCTTGCTGATGGGCTTATGATAGAGTTTCAACCTATGTCCATTGACAATAAAGGTGTTGCCTTCTCCATCAATTGTAGTAAGCTTAATTGATCCATTTTCATATACTTGAACTATTTCATATGGGCCCATCCAATGTGTTGTAAATTTGGCTTTATGACCCTTGAATTTAGAGTCAAAGAGTAAAGCCCAGTCTCCTTCTTTGAACTGTTTCCTTTTAATGTGTGCATCATGCCACTGCTTCCTTTGTTTCTGCATTAGGATTGTTATCTCCTTTGCTTGCTGCCTCATTTCATCTAACTGGTTCAATTGTTGAATTCTCTCTTGTTGGGCTTCATTGAGATCAATTCCTAAATCTGCAGCCATCTTATAAGTATGTATTTGAAATTCAATAGGAAGCATTACCTCTTTTCCATACACAAACTGATATGGTGTAAATCCTGTAGTGTTTTTTCACGTGATTCTGTAAGCCCAGAGTGCATCTTTGAGCTTCTCTTCCCAATTCTTTCTATTCATTTCTATGGTCTTAGTGATAATTCCTTCCAATGTTTTATTTGTAGATTCCACCTGGTCATTGGCCTATGAATGGTAAGGTGTACTTTTCCTGTGCTTGATTTTATATTTTTCTATGATGTCTTTGACTAGCTTTGAAGTAAACTGAGTACCTTGATCTATCACTATCTCCCTTGGTACTCCATACCTTACAAAAATTTCTTCAAAAAGGAAGTTTACAACTGTTTGTTCAGTTGCCCGGACTAGTGCTTTTTCTTCAGCCCATTTTGTCACGTAATTAGTACATACTAGGATGTACTTTTTGCCTTTGGAAGTTGGATTGATGGGTCCTATAAAATCTAGAGCCCATTTTTCAAATGGCTCTAAATGTACTTGAGGCTGAAGTGGCATTCCATCTGTAGTCGTTGGTCTGCCCATTCTTTGACAGCTATCACAACTTTTCACATACTTCTTCGAATCCTTAAAAATAGATGGCCAATACTAACCAAGACTGAGAATCTTGAATGCTGTTCTTTTGGCTACAAAATGCCCACCACACGGTTCATCATGAAAAGATCTTAAAATATCAATTATTTCATCATTTCTTACACATTGTCTAATAATCATATCATAATCGGTGTAAAATAAATCTCCATTAACCCATGAATATCTAGCACTTTGTTTTATCAACCTCTTCTTTTCCTTTGAAGTAAAATATGGAGGTGTTTTTCCTATGGACAAATAATTGGCTAAGTCAGCATACCAAGGATTCACTATTGAAATTGCAAATAAATTTTCATCTGGAAAAGGATCTCAACTGGAACAACCTCACCTAGATTTGCAGTCTAAAAGAAATCTGCACCTGATTCTCCTTGCCTGGTCTCTTCTAACACTGATATAATTCCTGTAATAATACAACCATCTGGTAACCTGCCATTTTTGATTGGTTTATTCATTAAATACTTAATGGCAGAGTGGTTAGTATGTACAAAAACCTCATAACCAGTTATATAATGTCGGAATTTATTCACAACGTGTATGATTGTAAGCATTTCTTTTTTAGTGACTGTGTAGTTTAATTCTGCAAGTGTTATATTTTTACTAATGAAATAGATGGCATAATTGAAAGACTCTTATTTTTGGCCTAATGAGCCACCTACTACAGTATCAGATGCATCTTTAAAGATGTGAAATGGTAAGGTACAGTTAGGTCCTTTTAAGACTGGTTGATAAATTTTCTTTGAGTGTTTCAAAAGCTTTCTGACAATTCTCATTCCAGTTGAAAGGTGTATCTTTTGCTAGGAGCTTAAACAGAGGCAAAGCTATTTTACTAAAATGTTAAATAAACCTTCTGTAATAGCTTGCATACCCAAGAAAACTTCTTACCTCTTTTTGAGTCTTCGGAATTGGCGAATTGACAATGATCTAGATTTTTGATGGATCAACTTTAATGCCTTGAGAAGAAATATAGTGACCTAATACTATCCCTTCATTTAACATCATAAACACTTTTCATTGCTCAGGGACAGATTAGCTTCAATACATATCTTCAAAACTTTTTCAAGATTCTCTAATGCATGCTCAAATGAATTACCATATACTGAAAAATCATCCATGTAAACTTCAACACAGTCATGAACTAAATCAACGAAAATAGCTAATACAGCGCTCTGAAATGTAGCTAGAGCATTGCAAAGTCCAAATGGTAAAACATTATAGGCATAAGTGCCCCAGGGACAAGTAAAAGTGGTTTTGTCCTGGTCCGCTAAGGTTATCCTGATCTAGTTATAGCCACTAAAACCATCAAGAAAAGAGAATGATGATTTCCCAGCTAATGTGTCTAGCACTTGGTCAATAAATGGTAGTGGGAAATAATCTTTGAGCGTTGCTTTGTTCAATTGTCTGTAATCAACACAAATCCTCCAATTTCCATTTTTCTTGGGCACTACTACCAATGGGGATACCCACTGACTATCAGAGATAGGATAAATAAAATTGACTTTCAGTAGTTTTTGTAATTCATCTCTAACAATATCCTGAAGCATGGGATTCATTCTTCTCTGCAGTTGCCTCACTGGTTTGATATTACTATCCGTATAAATATGGTGAGTGCATGTTTCATGGTGAATTCCGTGCATATCGGTGTAGTCCCAAGCAAATGATTTCTGGTATTTTCTCAATAATTGGATCAATTTTTCCTCCTGAGATGAGTCTAGGTGAGTACTAATATTCAAAGTTTTTCCTGGACTAATCTCTATGGTCTTTCTCTATGTGTTTGTGATAGATTTAATGGGAAAAATGTTCTGAAATGTTGTTTGCAAGGATTGAATGGTGCATGTTTCCTGAAAATTTTGTGCCAAAAGTTCATCTGCAGCATGATATTGGTCATTTCTTAATTCTTCAGAAATATCAGGTTGAGAAAGGAACAATTCTACCAAATCATCATTATTATGTTCTTGAAAATCATAGATTTGATTGATGCTGAAAATAGATTGAACTTCTTCCTTATTATTGTATTTATCATCAAGCCATAAATTGTGTGCTACTGCTGGTGATTGTGCTGATGGGTAAAGAGTGAGTTGTTTTCTTTCAGTTCCTCATGAAATGATCATATTACCCAATCTACATCCTATGAATGCATCAACAATTGCTAACCATGGTCTACGAAGGATGATAGGGTGTCCTCCTAAATTAGATTTTGGCTGAAGAACTAAAAATTCCACTGGATACTCCCAAGAGTCCAATGAAACAACTATGTCCTCCAAAATCCCTTCAGGAATCACTTTAGACCTATCAGCAAGTTCTAGAACAATTGTTGTGTGCTGCAAGTTTGTGAGCTGCAGTGTTTTCATTGTTTCAAGAGTCATCACATTTATTGCGGCCCCAAGGTCAATTAAGGTGTTTGGAATATGTATGTTGTTAATGATTGTAGTGACTCTTGGAATACCAGGATCAACATACTTTTCCATTGAAATGGTGTTTGTCATAAGTCCAGCTAAATGTCCAATGACATGAATAGTTTGTGGATCAACTCTTTTCCTAGTAGGCTTCTTGAGGCATAGTTCTTTGATTGCTTTAGTATATATGGGAATGTCTTTTATGGCTTGTAGCAGTGGAATTTTTATATAGACATTCTTTAGCTCATCTAAAACATCAAACTGTGGTATAGATATGGAAGTTTTGTTTGGACCAATCTTTCTGGAAAAGGTGGTGGATGCAACAGTTGCATTTGTTTATTTTTGATGTCATCATTTTGTTTCCTTTGAGTTGGAGTTTCATTTTCATTTTCTTTGTTTTCTTCTTGTTTTTCAGCTATTGGAGGTTCTTTTTGAAGTACCTTACTAGACCTAAAATTGATATTTTGCAAAGGTAATGTGGGATATGATGGTCCCTCATCTACACTATAAGCTGGTCTCTCTACTCTATTATTTGGATTTGGTACAGGTTGAGCAGGAATCTGAGTGGGTCTAGGAGGTTGTTGGTTAGATGGAAGTTGTAATTGAGGTGGATTTATTGGTCAAGGAGCAGGCAATGCTTGTTGAGTGTTTGGGGGTTGATAAACAACTTGCTGTTGAGGATATTGTTGATATGTTTAAGGATATTGTGAATATGGCTGATGATACTGTTGATATAGCTAAGAATATGGTTGGTATGGTTGAGGATATGGTTGATATTGTTGAGAGTATTGTTGAGATGGTCTCCATTGTTGTTGTGGGTAATTTTGGTGCTGCCATGGCATGGGTACATTCCAAGAATTTTGAGCATACATCTGATCTTGTGAAGGAAATTGCAAATTCTGGTTTGAAAACATACCTGCTGGAGATGGAGGTCTTGGTTTCCATGGTCTCTTTGCGCCCATGAAATACACATTCTCCATACCTTTTTTATCTCCCACATTACAATTCTGCAAAATCTTGACTTTAGAGCAATGAAATATATCATGATTTTCAATACAAAAGGCACAAACTTGAATGTTCTCTAATGGCCAGTCTTTCAAAGCATGTTTCCTCCGGCATTTTGGACAAAAGACAACAATTACTTGATCTTCCTCTTCTTGTCCTTTCTTGGCTTTCGGAGTGTCAATTTGATTTCCTAAGGTACTTAATAGATCTGTTTTGAATTCTTCTAACAAGTTTCCTATTTAAGCCCTTGTGACACTTGCTAAAGCAGATTTTGTGGCTTTGGATGATATAGCTCTTTTTCCATTTCTGGATTTGCTCCTAGAATACTTTTCACATAATTCAGCAATTTCTTCGAAAGGTAAAGTGGAAATATCACCTTTTCCCCATCAAATTAAGATCATCTAAGTATTCCTCTCGAATTCCCTTAAAAAATATTGTTCGAATCAGATAAAGAGACATTGTTCTATGTTTTGATTTTTGCAAATTGTAAACAAATCGTTCCAAATACTCCTCTAAATTTTCATCCTCTTGTTGATTCATTCTAAAGATATAATCTTTAGAATCTTTCGATCTACAATAAGGTTGGTATTTCTTTAGGAATATTCTTCTCATGCCATCCCAACCAGTTATTGCTTGTTCACCAAGTCCCATGAACCATCTTTATGTTGATGCTTTTAATGTTTCTGGAAAGAGTCTAGGCCTATGGACATCATCTGTGTAACCATATGTTCGACATACTATGTCAAATTCAAACAAGAATGAATCTGGATCTTCTGAAGCCATGCCATTAAATTTTGGTAACACAGATGGAGGTATGTTTTTCATTTTTATTTCCTCATCATGATTTTCTCCTGGTTCTTGAATAGGAAATTTAAAGGTTGACTCTTCCTCCTCTCTTTGATCTTGTTGTTCAGGAGTGGGTCTTCTTGCTGATCCTCCTCCTTCCTCAGCCATTTTGATAGATTCCTCTGTTGATTTAATTTCTTGTTCAGTGTCACTTGTTTCAAAGAGAATTTGTTCTAGTGATTTTTCTCCTTGAAATTTTTCAAAATGAGTAGGTTCAAGGAGAGATTGTTGAGTTATTTTACTAATTTCTCTTTTTTATAGAGGATTCAGGGAGATGTTTCTTCTGTGATTCGTGTGCCAATAGGATTTGTCTCCCAATGAGTGTGAGTCTATGCCCTGATTTATGTTTATCCTCTAATTTTTGTATGGTGACTTTCCCAGCTGGTGTTGTGTGTTCAATTTTTCCTAAAGGGTCTGCTCCTAGTGGTGGATTAGTTTTTGGATGGGGGGTTTTTATGAATCTACCTTTATCATCTCTAGATCTAGACATAAGAAAACATGACTTCTAAAATGATGAATTAAAATTAAATCTATGTTTTTGTTTGTTTTGTGTTTATTTTATTTTTTATTTTATTTATTTTTATTTTATTTTTATTTTTTATATTTTGTTTTTAGAAATCCTCTAGCTACATCTCCCCATCAATGGCACCAAAATGTAGTGACCAATCTAGGGATCTAGATTAGACTAAATTTAATGTCAACCAGGTAGGTAAACTTAGAGGCATGTGTCTAAAATTTATAGACCTAAAAGGATCTCATCTACCTAAATAAGTGTCTACTGTGACAGGCTACAACACTCTTTTACAAGAGATTGGAATATGTTTCCTTTCACAATTTAAACACCCATATCTTCTAATTTAATTAGTTGTTCTAAAACAGAGTGTTACTAGTCTGAGTCCTCAATCCTCTTACAAGGATATAGTTCACAAAAAACTCTTTCTAGCTAACACACTCAGCATTCATGAAAACCAGAAAAAGACTCTTTTAAGCATACTAAAACTCAAATTCACAAAAACAGAGTCCATAGAAATACTGTGAAATTCAATGTTCAATTAATCCTTTTACAAGGTGTGATTCAATAATTTGACAATTGAAGTTTCAATCTATCACCATGAATCATAAGAGGACAATCGAAAGAACTTCTAATCAAACTAATTAACTCACAAGCAAAGAAATGACATCAAACGCTATTCAGATCTGAAGTCTAAATGCTATGAAAATGAAACGAAAGTACACCAATCTTCAAATAGGGCCCCCGTCCACGTGTTGATGGCACACTTAGAAAACTTCAAATGATAAAAACATTAACACATAAACACTACAATTAATGAAACATTGCCTATGATTAAGTTCTGGAAAAAAATTACATGCAAGAACAGAGTTCTGGAAAAAAAATATGCAGTCTTCTGTTTGCTCTCGTCTATATCCTTTCTTCCCTAGCATTCCTTAAACTTTACAATCAAATGTACATACATTATCGCTTCAGATGTTTCTGATTTTACAATCAAAAAGGCTATTTTTGTTTTTTTCTATCCTAACTGATTTCTAAAACAAAACGAAATCAGTTTAGGTAACTTTAGCTTTTTGCTACTTTTACAACCAAAAAGGCTGGGTTTGACTAGCATTGACCATGTATCCAGGAGCTCTATATTCGATGTTGAATAGATCTTCCGCCATGTATGTACATCCTAGATCACGTCCTTATCCTCTGTTTTGATTTTCCTGCCATGCCACGTGTCACAACATAAACCAATTACAGGAAGTCATGACATCCCATAATTTTGTTGAAAATTTCCAATTTTTAACATAAAAATCCACAAATTAAATTTAATGTAAAATAACAATTATAATGCTTCATTAATCAATTTCAGTGGACTATGAGGGGTTTATGGGAGAAAATGACAGATAAATGATGGATTTTTAGAAGAAAAGAATGGCAATAAAATAGTACCAACAGCTCACTTGGATGGTTTTGGCTAAGCGCACTAATAGAATAAACATTGTATTTATGTTTTGTGATTTGTTTCTAGTTTTTTTAATGTTTCTCTCAGTAAATTTAATTTTCTCTCCATTAATTTTAACATAGTATTAAAGACAAAGGTTTATTTATGGCTTTTCTACTTGAATTTGATGGAATATTTAGATCCAAGTGTTAGCTTCAAAGGGACACCTTGGTTTCCAATGGTTTATTTGGCTTGGTGAGTGTAGGATAGGCGTGAGTATGAAAATAAGAAGAAATAAAATTCAATGGAAGAATCAAAGGAGAACAAATTCCTAAGAAATAGAAACATAGAGTGTGTGGAGTATAAATTAGGTTTATGGTGTGGTTTTCATTTATGTGTGCCATATTGAAGGATATGTCATCTAGGATGCATGTAGAGGAGGCCAGGGTGATGATCATGAAGTGAAAAAACATGAAATTGGACGATAAATCCAAAGATTGGTGTGCACAAGTTCACAGGTTGAACAAGCAGGAAAGTTAGATTTGAAGAGGAAAGAACTAGGTGAGAGGATGGGGATGGCAACAATGACAAAAAATTATTATTATTTTCTAATGAAGTTAAAATTTTTATTACATGTAAATGGGCATACTACTATAAGACATGGTAATGAATGCATACCCCTAGGAAATTATCTGAAATTCTGGCGTTAGACATCCCTGATAAGGCGCCTTTCGAAATACGCCTTGGATATCAACTTTGAGGGGGTAAGGCCTTGAGGTGAGAAAGTTGGTTCACTTGGCTGGTTTGATTGGATTTGTTTAAGGGAAACCCCAAGTCAACTTTTAATGGGGGATTATTAGGTAAACATTGACTCAATGAAAGAATCAAAGTTACTCTCGATCTATAGTGGTGGTTTTGGGCACATGGTTTTGTGCCAATGGAATGCATGTAGTGAAGCCTTCAAAAGGATTTGGAGAAAATAATTGTAATGGGCCAAGGGAGGTGAAAAATGAAGGCTCATTGGTCAACTTGGCTAGGTCTTGGCCAAGGAAACTAATAGAATAAAAAATGTGTTTATGTTTTATGACTTGTTGCTAGTCTTTTTAATTTTTCTCTTAGTCAATTTAATCTTCTCTCCAATTATTTTAACAAATACAAATACTATTTATAGTGAATCTCTTCATTGTGCCATATGTAAGCCTTGATATGCATGGTTTTCTTGTTGAATTAGTTGGATCATGATTGAAATCATTGGCATATATGAACCATTCCTTGTGGACCTCATTTAATCAATCTGTTATGATGAAGGAGAGTGAAAACCATTCCTATTCATATTTCTAGAGATATCATAAGCTACCACATTATCCTTCCCCTTATTATAAACATTCTTATAATCAAGAACTAACATTTTCAATATCCATTTTTGTTGCCTTAGGAAAAAAACCGTTTTCTCTAGAAAATATTTGAGGCTACAACAATCAATTCTATTCTCAAAATATTGCTCAAGCAAGTAGGGATGTCAAATATCCATAACATACAAGATAACCATGATTTCATTTCTATAGGTGAATTTTCCCAAGTGCCACTCATAAATTTGTTTGCCAGTAAAGGCCAATGGTCTTCCTTCTTACATGAGAACTACTTCGATGCATTTTTCCCAAGGTTTCACTTTCCAAAATAAATTCTTAATGAAGTATGGTAGAGTAAGTATTGGGGTTTTACACATAACATTCTCCAAATCCAATAAAACCTCATAAAATTTTAAGGATCTTATGATATGGCCAATCCTCTATTTCTTCAATTTTCCTTGGGTCCACCCATAAAAAATCATGATTCACAATATGACTTATATAATCTACCTCAAACACGCCAAAGGATCATTATTTTAGATAATTTGAGAAAGAACTGATGACGGGAAACTAGTTGTATAACCTAATGTATTCTTCCCATAACATATTTTACCCACAAAATGATAGGTCATTGTGTTACTTATAAACACTAAAACATGTCTAGACTAATTTTATTAATTAAAATGTTCTTAGGAAAGTGCTTTGATATGACTTATGATGTTCTTTATTAGAAAATGTAAGGATATGGAGGAACAATAACAGGCATTACCTATATTTATTTTAGATAGAACAGATTGCAACCACAATAGATAATTTAAGAACTAGAATAGAAAAAATAGTATACCTTATCACTAGAAGCAATGTTCACCTGTTTATTTGAGGTTCCAACTTCCAAGTAGGTAGAATTCATTCATCTTAATTCTTTTTAGGAGCTTATTCTTAATACTCCTACTGTACAACCAATGAAGTCAACTTATTTGTTTGTTTACACTGAAGATTCTTATTTTGTGTTTGGTTATGAATAAAAAAATATACATCCATTATTGCATAGAAGAGGGTAGAATCTTCATGATCATGAACTTGGAAAATTAAGAACCATTACAGAGAGCCAAAACATATCATTCTCATTCTCAAAATGGCATTCATTAATACAAACTTCCTTTATCCATAATTAGATAGAGATAAAGTACCCATTTGGAATATATAATACATCATCACAAATAATAACATTATTATTATCCTCAAGAAAGAAATTTTCAAACTTCCCCACTATAAAATTGTCTTGGGAAGTGTCACCACTCAAACTCTTACTAGGTGAAGAAATTTATTATGAGAGCCTAGAGGCACTATCAAAAAAATAACTCACTATCACTTAGATAGTCTTGTCCCACACTTTGACTTAAGGAAAGGGAGATTCTTGGTTTACGGGGTTATCCCTAAAATTCAACAAGAAATATTCATTGTGGAAGAGATGGGAGATGTTAGTTTAAATGGATTACTCTTACGTTTAACCCAACTATATTAATTCACTATTTAAATATGCAAGACTTACAATAAAATAAGTGTAATGAGTTGTTAGGTTAGTCCCCAAAAGAAAATGTGAATATTACACCATTTTCCAATGTTATTACCAATAGATAGAATCAATAAAAAAGTTAAGCTTTGTAAATATAATTCCATTACTAATAATGATATTACATTGATAGCTCATTTTCATCAAAAAGGACTCTGGGATCTTATATTTCCAACAATGAAGACAAAAAGTTCATCATTATTATCTATAAAGACCTTAGGTTCCAGAAATGTGCTTCCCAAAGGCTTGTTCAAAAACTTAATGAGGACAATACTAGAAAGGAAGGGCTTGTTTAAAGGCCTACTAAGAATTTTTGTGTCTATTACCCATGTACAATTACATTGCATGCATTGTGCTATGAGTAAAATATACAAAAAACCAGTGTTTGAGAATGGCATGCCAATAACCCGTGATGATGAACTAGACCATAAAAAATAGTAGCAACCAATTTGAAAAAATAAGTGCAAAAACCATGAGAAGTTGGAGCATTGATGGCTATTGGTGCTTCATTTTGTGCATAAAACTCAATATTTGAGTCAGACACCACAAAACACTTTATCCTTGTTAACCTGGTCACAATATCATCCAAATTGTATCGAATGTCCCAGTGAACTCTCTTGATTTCCTCTTGACCTGCAAATAATTGATAATTGTCGACTTGTTTATCACAAATTACCATATGAAGCAAGGTTTCTAAGTAATGGTGCATAGACAATGATTGAAGGAAGTAGAGCCTCCTCTTTTTGAAATTGTCTGGGTCAGGAATCCATCTGAGGCAGTTGACACTAATCTTAGAGCTGGAAAAATATAACTGGTCCCCAAACTCCTTTACCTATAAGTGAAGAATTTCACTCCTCACTTCAGAGGGAACCAAATAAATGTGGTAAGCCACTAAATCCCAACCAAATAGACACCAACGATGAGATGAGGATGAGACTAAAGTGACACTATGATAGTTGGGGAGACACTACCTGGGGGGCATGTATAAACATAAACTAGGACTATTGACAAACAAAGGAGACAAACAAGAGACAATGATGGATAGACAGTGGTACTAGAGCGACGAAACTGAGGATCATAAAGGTGTCATCGACCATGAAAAGGACCAAAGAATTATTTTCCAGTAGAGGGTATGACACAAAATAATGAGGCTCAAATTGACTTACACACCCTACCTCCCAAAGGAATAGATTTTACGGAGGATAGAAACAAAGTAAGCCCCAAAAAACTCAGGTAGTTTTGACAAGAACTCGACCCTTGACTATATGAGAACCAAATAGAAAATGTACCAGGGTACCAGACACCATAGACTAATATAGGACAGTTGAAAGAAATACCCATAGAATCAGAGATTTGTAGTGACAAGGTGGGCATCACAATGACCAACTCAAAAGATTATTATAACCTTTAATCATAATGCTATGATATTATCCACAATCTGCTTGAAATTTAAAAGAGGACAACAACAACGAGCATTATGATACTCGAAACATCATACTTTTAGCGTGAGTTATGCCTAACAAGATTTCAAGCATTAATCTATGATTCCAAGTTCTATATTTTGTTCCAAATAATCATTAAACTTAAATCTTATCATATTTCATAGACCGATTGCTAAAATGTTTCCTCATAAATCATTGGTTAAATCTGATGGAATGCTCATGTATGTCTCAATTCCAACTTTAAAGTACCTCTTTGTTTAAATTGCATTAAACCAGTATCTTCGATACTTACCGTGGCCATTAATTCTTGAAAATTACTAAGAAAAAATATTGATAGGGTCCTTTTCATAGCCAGATGTCATTGTTCACATTACTTTTTAACTAGTAGTTAGACCTACAATAAATAACTGTCGATGAATAACATGTAAAGTCCATTTTCATAACGAAAACATCATAATAAAAGTTAAATTATCAAGGAAACATAATCAATAGTTAATGTCTATATTTGTTTTGTAGTCATTTGAAATTTTTTAGGATATTTTATTTAACAATTCGTTTGGACAATTATGATAAAGAAAAATTATTGAATTTCAAAATCGATAATGTGAGAGTTAATTTTTTTCATAAATTTTTGGAATTGTTAAGTCTTATGAATGCAAAATACAAATATGCAGTAAATAGAGAATAAACAAAATAATCACTCACCAAATTATAATAATAAAATATGTGATATGAGAAATTTTTTAGGAGAAAATTCAGATGGAAAGTGAGGTTGCTATGTTCTCTCTTTCTCTAAATGGGAATGGATGAAAGTGAAATGGAGCGAAACCTATTGTTTGTGGGTTTCCAAAGACCATAAGCCCTCTTTGTTTTCTCTTTGTCAGTATCTACTCTCACTTGTTTTGCTCATCTATGAAACAAAATGCACTTGAATAAAATTGAACCCCTTTTCCTCTTAGTGGCTCAGCTATAAAATAGCCTGGTAGCCAACTAGGGGTTAAATTTAATCTATTCAACCCTCACTATGAGTTACAACTCAACCCTTCTAAAGTATTTTTCATAGCTCCAACATGGATAGCTTCTTTTCCATGAGTAATCAGGGTTGATGTGGCATCTTCTCGAATTATGGTGGCCAATTCTGATAGGTCAACTTTTGGGAGACATAAGTTTCTGATACGAGCTCCAACTAAAGCAATTATTGCATCATTGGAAAGATATTGATGTGTAGATTATAGAATATAGGATGATAATAAGGTTGGGACCACAAAAAGTGATCATTTAGAGACTCAAAATTGTTCCTAAAGTTTTTCACCCAAGATTTTCAAAACTAGGAACACCAATGAAAATGACCCTACAAGTTGATTCCTCCAAAAGGTTTGCTCTAAAAGAATCAAGATAGATGAGAAATAATATATTGATCCAATCTAGATCATACATCCTCATTTTAGGATGATTTTGGTCCCAAAAGTATTTTACTAAATGAGGTGAGGAAAATTTTCCTTTATCTTCTCCTTGGAGTACCATTTAGCCTTGCATGGAATTTTTCATTTCAACCCAATCTACCACAAGTCATGCTACCTATTTCTTGTAGTTCTAGAAATCTTCTGCAAAATTGTATCCTATGTTAATTTTGCTTGAGAAATTTCGTGTTAAATCCTCTATAGAAGTTAGTACCTACTCCTCTTCCCCGTACAACAAGGCTTATAGAGTTTTAAATTTTAAATATCCATTACTGAGTAAATGCGCATGTAAGGGGGTATACTAAGTCTATAGGGATTATCTCCCACAATTTCTAGTATCTTAAAGGGACCATATCTCACAACCTTGATTTTCTTACCCTGACCCTGTAGTGTCTCCTTATTCAACTGTAACCATATTCTGTCTATGACTCCCAATGACTTCTCTATTTCTTGTTGATTATGCTTGGCCCCATATTTCTCTTGTGAATTTTATAGTGTTTCCTATACCTGTAGATTAATCTATATGATCTTCTCAACAAGATTTTCTTCCCTTAAGGAATTCCCTATAAGATCCTCCCTCATTTTCCTATGTTATCCATATGCAATATCTAAAAGTGAAGGTGGAAAATACCCAAAACAAGTTTCAAATGGGGACTTACCTGTAGAAGTGTGGATTTCTCTATTATAAGAGTTTTATATATATACCATATCTTCATTCCATGTCTTTGAATGCTTCTGATTGTAACATCTCAAAAGTTGCACCAAAGTCATGTTGACTACTTTCATTTTTCCATCTGTCTATCAATGGAAGTTTTAGATCTCTTCAACTTCATACCCGTCTTCTCCCACATTTTATTCCAAAATGCACTAACAAATATTGTGCCCCTATCTAAGAATATGCTCCTTTAGACTCCAAGGCCCACTCGGACCTGTCCAAAGAATAAGTTTTATGATTCTTGCTTGTTGATGGTCTTTTTATGGGGCATGAGAATGCACATCTTACTAGACCTATCAACTACCATGAATAGGTGGTCATTTCCCTTCCTTGTTTTTCCTAAACCTCCCACAAAGGCTATGGAAATGCTTTCCCACGAAGGAATGGGTACAAGTATTGGATGGTATAAACCGTGTTTCATGTTACTAGGTTTGCAAATGCAACAAAACATACATCCCTTTATGAACCTAGACACATATTCTTGCATCCTAGGGTAGTACACATAAGTTTTCAAGTTGGCTATTGTATTCCATACACCAAAACGTCTTGCAACCTTGGAGGTTTGATCCTCTGTTATTAGTTGTAGTCACTCAACTATAGGAACACATAACTTAGGCAGTCTATGGAGGAATAAAATTCTGAAGATGATAGTCAATTGTGATGTCAACATTATGCACATGTATTTAGCTCTACAACTATTGAAACACCTACTTGAAGCCTCATACTCTATGTATGCCTCTCTCTATGCATCATGGGTGAAAGGTTCCATGTGCATCAAAGACCCCAAAGTAGTGATATTTTATGTTGGTGGTTTCGAAAGCGTGCTGACTAACATGTTTATGCTTCCCTTCTTGTACTTGATCACTAAATGAAACCTCTATCAAAACTCGATATATTTGTAATGCTTTATTTGTTAGAATTTACTCTAGGCTTATAAGTACTATAGTGGTTGGTGATCTATCTAGATTATTGTCTCCTTTCCCATTAGCTATTGTTTCCACCTTTTCACAACTTGCACCAGATCATAGAGCTTCATGGCATAGTTCGGGTAGTTAAGAGCTTTCCCATGAAATTATTTAGCAAGGTAACATATAGGCCTTCCTCCCTACATCAACACCACTTCCATAACATACCCACTAACATCTGTCTCCACTTCAAAGTGTTGTTACAAGTTTGATAATGCAAGAATTAGTGCATGACTGATTTTCTACTTTAACTCCTCAAATTCCCTTTTTTAACTCTTTCCTCACTATTAACTATTGTTCTTCATTGTTTTGGTGTGGAGTTGTGCTGCTATTGCTGAAAATGAAGCTATGAATTTCCATAGATATTGTGTTTCCCCAGTGAAACTCTTGACCTTAGAAACATTAGTAGGAACTCGACGCTTCATGATGACCTCCACTTAGGAAAAATATATCTCTGACTCTTCTCCACTTATCACATATCCCAAATACATGAAAGAGTATGGCACAAACTCACATTTCTTGAGGTTTTCTAGCAACTAGTCTGCTTTAATATATATATAATATATTATATATATATATATATATATATATATTATAATATATATATATAATATATATATATATATATATATAAGATATGCATTAAATGTGAGTTGTGCTCTTCCCAAGTATAATATATACTAGTACATCATCTAAATAAACAATAACAGATGAATCTATAAAAGGGTGTAGTATATCATACATTAATATCACGAACATACTTGGTGCACTACATAGGAAAAATGACATAACTGACCACTCATATAAACATTATCTAGTTTTGAAGGTGTTCTTCCATGTATCTTCTTCTCTAACATGAACATGGTGATACCCTAACTTGAATTCCATCTTGGTGAAGTGCTTTTATTTATTCAACTAATCCAAAAACTTATTTATCCTCGGCAAGGGGTACCAATTCTTACATGTAATATTGTTTAACACCCTATAATCATTACACATATGCCAATTACCATCCTTCATTGGAACAATTATGATGGGTGACCCACATGCTAAGATACTTGGTCGAATGACACCTTGCTCCAACAATGGCCACAACTATTTCTTCATCTCATTTGTTGGCAATAGTATCTTTTGGTTGGCATTGATGTCAACATTCAAATATCATGCTTTGGGTTGTTTGCTGCGGGTTTTGAAGGATTAATGTGCTTTGTTGAAAGTTACACGATGGAGGTGTGTAGAAAATGTGTTTGGCTTGATTTCTAGAGAATCATGGTTACAGGTAGTTAAATGATGTTGTAGAAGGTTAGAAGGATGATTCCTAGTGTGATCATGTTGTCCTAAACTCATGTTGCATATTTGGGTGGAGAAAGTTTGACAAACTCAATATTGACAAAAACTGCATGGGCTTGCTTCTTCCTGATTGGGGCACTAACATAACTGCAGAGGCATGCTTCATTTTTCCCATCACAATGTGCCCTTTCTTATTATTATGTGTCTATAGCAATTTTCCATGTCTTGTTGTTATGTTCCCGTGACACTGGCGGTAGGTTGGGAAGGGAAAACTCACAGGCATTTATAGGGAATTTTCCAATGGTATTTGGTGTGAATGGTGATATGTTGATCAAGTTTGATTTGATATGATCATAATGAATAATGGAGTACAATTAATATGTTGATTTTGTACAATTTGCTGATGGAAAAATTAGTATAAATATATCTTTCCATGGTTGGAAATTAGTTTAGCCACTCTATATAACTGTAGCAGTGATCAGATCCAGGGTAACACCCTCCTCTCACATTTACCCAAGTTAACCACTCTATCTGGGTAAACATGTGATGAAAGTGTTGGAAATATTCGGGGGGGTGGGGCGAATCAATATTTCTTTTTAATTGTTCTTTTTATCAGAAAAACATTTATATATGGAACATAGAAATAGATGGCTAGAATAAATGCTTTTGTTAACACAAACAATGCAATGAAATAGATACAATATATAAATGGTTGTAATCAGTTGCCAAGCACCAACTTAGACTTTTGTGAGGCTCCAACCTCTAGAGCATGAACCCTATTTTGCCAAGGAAACAATCCTAGATTGAGAAGCACCAACTCTCAAGGATTCCAATCCTTTCAGTTTTAAGGCTCCAACCCTTTATGATCAACTGTTACAAACTGTTTTGCTATAGTTCTCTGCTCCCAAGCTTTCTCTCCTTATGCTTCACTCTTGTCGTCTTGCTTTTCCTGCCTCTGCCTTAGCTTTGGCTTTCTCTTTATCTAGTTATTCACACACATAGTCCTTTCCTTGTTTTTCCTGTTTTTATGTATTCCTTATTCCTCTGACTATTCGTTTTTGCTTTCCACTGGCTCTTCGGCTTCCTCAATGCTTGCTTTAGCATCCTTTGCACTTGCTGCCTCTTCAGTTTCCCAAGTTGCTTTGGCTTTCTCTACGCTGGCTTGTACTTTCGCTTCCTGAATTTTGGCTTCCTTTGTCTCTTTGAGTTCACCAACACTCCAGGGAAATGTAAATTCATAAGAGAGGACCGAAAATACATATAGAAAACATGTTCCATGTTAAAACTGTAATAGTGCTCCTTTTTCAATAATCATATGCATACACAGGACTTCATTGTTTTATGGAGAGACTATACCAACAGGGCGAACCCACATGCCACATTACAATCTCAATCGCAATTGGCATCATTCAGGTCTCCTGAAATATCGGGAGCGTTTCTTTATGCATTTTTGCCTTCAAACCCCACACAATACAAATATTAAAATACACAGGGTTATATGACAAAACCGACTAAAACGCTAAAAGGCGGAATTCAAAAATCATTACACCCACATCTATAACTGCATCAGGTCTGATCCTCCATAACGTTATCACAATCGGCAGTCGCGGCTTTCGAAGGTCCTTTATAAGTCGAGGCCATGACATCGCTGATGGTCGATGGCCAATTCTCTTGCAAATGCGATATCATATTAAATCAAACTGCAATGTGGCATCGGGTCTGCAACATATATCGCAATCGACGCTTTTAAGGGTGACAACCCTTTGTGTATTGTGATATGCGAGTTCCGATGGGCGGATGCGATATAATATTAAATCATATTGCAGTGTTTCAGCGGGTCCACATGCTTTATCACAATTACATAATATATATGTATATATGTTGCAAATTCGCAAGTTTTAATGCGCCAAGGCTTAAAGCCTGAATATCTGAAATACACTGAAAAGCATGCTTTCGAAACACTTATCTCTCTCTCTCTCTCTCTCTCTCTATATATATATATATATATCACACATGTATATCACATTTGGGGGTTTCAGGTAGTGGCTCATAGTGGAAACCCCCTATATGATTTGTCCGATATATACGTATATTCCGCATCCGATAGTCTATTCCTCTATATACATGTTTTCTTCCTCTGATAGTGTATATTGCACATATATATGTTTTTCCGCCTCTTTTGACTCTTCCATCTCCTATAACTCTTCCGATAGTCCTTTTTTGGGTTCCATTGCTCCCGATACTCCTGATATGCCTCCGATAGCTCTGTGTTGCTCCTCCGATGGATCTGTTTTCTCCTCTGATGGCTCTGTTTGCTCCTCCAATGGCTCTTTTTGCTCCTTCGATAGCTCTGTTTGCTTCCTCTAGCTCCTCGAATATTTCCATATTGACATCAATGACAATCTATGTCAACAATCTCCCCCTTTGTTATTGATGGAAATATTCTTCTCCTTCTCCCCTTTGACTATGAATGGCAAGAATGCTATGCACTCCCCCTATCGAAATGCACTCCCCCTGTCTTGCACCATCTTTATGAATGAACTTGAGTGATGCTAAAGAGATAACCACCATATTTTGACGAAGATGTTCAAATGATTCTCGAGGAAGAGGTTTTGTGAAAATATTAGCTATCTACTCCTTAGTATTGATATATTCAAGGATGATGTTTTGTTCAGCTTCTTGTTCATGAAGGAAATGATACTTGACTAGTATATTTTTGGTCTTTGAGTGCATCACTAGATTTTTGTTGAGACTGATAGCACTTATGTTATCACAATAGATGATAATTGGTTGATCTATACCTATGTTGACATCTTTAAGAGCTTCCTTCATCCATAGTATTTGAGTACAACATTCTGTTGTAGCTATATACTCAGATTCGGCTATGGATAATGATATAGATGTTTTTTTTTACTAAGCTAGGATACTAAATAGTCTCCCAGGAAGAATGCATTTCCACTAGTAGTTTTTCAATCATCTACACTTCTGGCCCAATCAGCATCGATGTATGCAGTTACAGTTAGTGTTGATATCTTAGGGTACCAAAGACCGAAATCAGGAGTTCCTTTCAGATATATGAGAATTCTTTTTACAACTAACAGATGGGATTGTTTAGGAGCATATTGAAATCTTCCCACCATTCCTATTGTCTGCATTATGTCGGGTCTCATAGCAGTTAAGTATAGAAGGGCTCCAATTATTGACCTGTAATGAGTTACATCTACTAGAGGGGAGTCATCACTTTGCTCAATTTGTAATTTGTGGTCATAGGTGTGCTCATGGGTGCAGAGTCTTCCATTACATATCTTTTAAGCATGTCTTTAAGATATTTGGCTTGAGATATAAACAATCCTGCTCTAGTTTGAGATACTTGTAGTCCAATGAAGTAAGATAACTCTCCTATCATCGACATCTCGAACTCTTTTGACATGTTATGAGAAAATTCATGGCTCATGTCATCATTATTGCTAGCAAAAATCAGATCATCAACATAAGCAAGTGTGACTAGTAACTTACCTTCATCCATATTTATGTAAAGATTACTTCCTGCCACTCCCTTCTTGAAGCCTTGTTGTTGTAGATAGTGATCCAATCTTGCATACCAAGCTCTAGGAGCTTGTTTCAACCCATATAATTCCTTTTTCAACTTACAGACTAAGTATTTTCCTTTTGTTAGATCAAACCCTTATGGTTTCTCCATGTAGAATTCTTCCTTGAGTTCCCCATTTAGAAATGTTGATTTTACATCCATTTGATAGATTTTGAATCCTTTTGAGCAAGAAAATGCCAAGAACATCCTGATAGCTTCCATACAAGCTACTAGTGAAAATGTTTCTTCAAAGTCAATTCCTTCAATTTGTGAATAGCCTTTGCAAACAAGCCTTGCCTTGTTTATGATGATTTGTCCATCTTCACTCATTTTGTTTTTTAATACCCACTTGGTTCCTATAATGTTTTTGTCCTTTGGAAAAGGTACTAACTTCCATGTCTCATTCTTCTCAATTTCGGACATTTCTTTTTCCATGGATTTTACCCAATGAGGATCCTTGCTTGAGTATATGTTTATGGCTCTATCATGGATAGAAGAGAAATATCATTTTTCTTTGGTGTACTTATCATTCTTCTTCGGGTTTGCATCCCTTCATCTCTATTGCCAATAATCTGCTCTTCTGGATGATATTTCTAGAGAAAATTCATCTTTGAAGGGGTATGAGGTGGTTCTTTTTCCTCTTCTTCTTCTTCCTGATCTATTTCTTCTTTTCCTGTGTCTTCTTCTTGAATGAAAGGATCAACTTTGTGTTCTTCAATTTCTTCTTCTGGAAGGCCTTCATCAATGTTGCCCACTATTTTCCTTAGTCGATTATTGTAGCACTTGCAGGCTTTGTTCCATGTAGAGTATCTAAGGAAGATCCCTTCATCAACCCGAGAATAAAACTTACTTGGTGAGCCATCATTGATTTTTATGAAGCGCTTACTTCCAAAGATCTTGAAGTACTTTACTAAAGCAGGTCTTCCTTTCCATAGTTCATAAGGATTTTTTTCACTATTTGGTCTTAATTGAGTTCGATTCAAAGTATAGACAGTTGTCCCGACTGCTTCTCTCCAAAATTTTGGCTGCAAATCTTCTGCTAGTAACATTGTTCTTGCCATTTCTTGAACTATTCAGTTTCTTCTTTCAACTACCCCATTCTGCTGGGATGTTATGGTAGTAGAGAATTCTCTTTTAATTCTATGTATTTTACAGAATTCATTAACTTCTTTTGATGTGAATTCTCCCCCTCTATCCATTTTGAGGCACTTAATCTTTGAGTCCTTTTCATTTTCTACAAGAGCTTTAAGATTCTTAAAACACTCAAATGCTTCAAATTTATATTTTATAAAATATATCCACATCATTCTAGTATAGTCATCAACAAATAAAACAAAGTACCTTTGTCCTTTGAGTGCTTGATTTCTAGTTGATCCTCATAAATCAGCATGGATGATCTCCAAAGGCTTTGATGTAGAGAACTCCTTAGTCTTGTGGCTAGTTTTGGTTTGCTTTCCATGTTGACATGGACCACATACTCCTTGATTTGATTTGAATAGCTTTGGGATGTCTCATACAACTTTAATCTTGCTGATATTGATCAAGTTCTCGAAGCTTGTATGTCCAAGTCGCTTGTGCCACAACCAACTTTCATATGTTTGACTCAGGTAGCATTTATCTTCTTGAATCTTGTTCAGAATGTAAATGTTGTCTGGTGTTCTAACCCCTTTTGCCGCAAGTTCCCCTAAGGAAGAGTTCCTTATTTCACAGTCTTTGGTGCTAAAGACAACATTATGTCCTTGATCATAGATCTAGCTAACACTCAGGAGGTTGTGTTTAAGCCTGTTTACTAGCAGAGCATTTTGGGCTTTTCCATTTCCATTGATAAGAGTAATAGTTCCCTTTCCATCAATTCTGGCATATCCACTTCCAAAGGATACATTCCCTTCCCTTTTGCTCAATGAGACAAACTTCCTTTCGTCCCCTGTGATGTGTCTAGAGCACCCACTATCCACAAACCAATTATTTTCATTATTTTGAGCATATAGAGCCAGGCCACATTTATCCATGTTGGGATTCTCACTACTTTCTTTTCCTTTTTTGAGTGGTAAATTTTGTTCATAGTGTCCATTATTGTTGCATAATAAGCAAGTCAAATAAAATTTAGTCAAGGGATCAAACAAATTGAAGGTTTTGATTTGTCCTCGCCTTTTGGGGTGATATGGTTTGATTATTTGATCCTTTAGCTTTGGTGCTTCACTCTTGCAAGCCATGCAATGTCTGACTTGATGACCAAAATTTTTACAATGAAAGCAATGTCCAAGAAAGATAGTTTTCTACCTGTTGTAGTAGCCACGATTTGAGTCAAATTCCTTCCTTGGAGTAACTTCTGCTTCATTCTTTGGATTTGAGATGGCCCTTTGATGGGATATTGGTTTGTATCTGCTGTAATATCCATGATTCAAATCCACATTCTTCTTTGAATTTATTATCTCTTCATTCTTTGGATCTAAGGTGCGCCTTTGATGACATGCTTTTTCTTCTTTTGGGTTGTTGGAAAGTGCATTGGCATAACTTTTCGCACTATTCTTAGTGCTTGATGATTCTCCTTTAAAACCTATTCCGGACTTGTCATGTTGAGGTTTTTGACTTTTTAGGATAGTCTCAAATATTTGAGAGCTTTTCCAACCCTTTTTTACGTGCCCCAATTCCTTCCTCAGAGATACTATTTCGGCTTCACGTTCTTCGCAAGTCTCTTCTTTTTCTTTTAGCTTTGTTTCCAAGAGATCTTCGCTTCTTCTCGTTGCCTTGTTTTCTACCTTGAGAGAAATGATTTTATTCCGTAATTTCTCATTTTCTTCAATGCCACTTATTAACAGTTCATCTACATTTCCTTCTAGCCCCGAGTCATCATCATTTGTGAATACCATGAATAATGTTTCTTGGCTTTCAGCATGGTCACTTTCCTCATCTGATTTCTTTTTGATGAATACAAGTTCATCCTCATCAGACTCATCTTGCTTAGAGAATAATTTATTCTTATTGATCCCTTTCTTTTTGTATACCATTATTTTAGAATTTCCTTCATCATTACTATCATGTTTATGAGGACATTTTGCAGCATAATGACCTATTTTTCCACATTTGAAACATATAAGAGGGTACTTACCTTTCAGCTTAGAACCTTTCTTCAGCTTTCGTACAAATTGTGCCAATTCGGATACCACATCGGAGTCATCACTACAGTTATTCCTTTCTTTCCCCTTCTTTGATTTTGAAGCCTTGAATGCTGTATCTTTGGAGCTTGGGCCACCTTTTCTCATCTCATAGGCAGTGAGGATTCCATGGAGTTCATCCATCTTGAGAGTATATAGATCATTTATTTCTTCTATGATACTTATTTTGGAGTCAAATCTATCTGGAAGAGATCTTAAGAACTTTTGAACAATGGTACTTTCTTCAATCTTTTCATCCAATCCTTTAAGAGAGTTGACCACTTCAACTACTCAGAGAAAGTATGATGCAATATCTTCTTCCTCTTCCATTTTCAGACTTTCAAATTTCCTTCTGTGAGTTTGAAGCTTTGCCTTCTTGAATTTTGAGTCCCCATCATATAAGCCAATTAGCTTATCCCACATTTCTTTCACAAAGTTATAATTCATGACTTTTTTAAACTCGGAATCAGTGATTCCACTAGTGATGGAGTTCAAGGCTTTTGCATTTTCAATGTAGGCTTTCCTCTCGTCTTGGTATATTGGAAGAGTGGGAGGAATTGGGTGCTCATTTAGAACAAAATTCCAGATTTCAAGTCCAAGGGACATTAAGTAGTAGGTCATTCTCTTCTTCCAGAAACCAAAATTGGTGTCGTCGAACATAGGAGGTTTTCCTGATGCTTCATGATTTCTCTTCATGACTATGAACCTTCTTCAATTTGTTAGGCTAATATGAAGAAGCCCGCTCTGATACCAATTGTTGGAAATACTGGGGGAGGGGGAATTAGTATTTCTTTTTAATTGCTCTTTTTATCACAAAAACATTTATATAAGGAACACAAAAATAGATAGCTAGAATAAATGATTTTATTAACACAAACAGTGCAATGAAATAGATATAATATATAAATGGTTGTAATCAGTTGCCAAGCACCAACTTGGACTTTTGTGAGGCTCCAACCTCTAGAGCACCAACTCTGTTTTTCCAAGGTAACAATCCTGGACTTAGAAGCACCAACTCCCAAAGATTCCAATCCTTTTAGTTTTGAGGCTCCAACTTCGTGGGCTCCAACCCTTTATGATCAACTATTATAAATTGTTTTACTATAGTTCTCTGCTCCCAAGACTGCTCTCCTTATGCTTCACTCATGTTCTCCCGCTTCTTCTGCCTCTGCCTGAGCTTTGGCTTTCTCTTGCTCTCATTATTCACACACACAGTCCTTTCCTTGTTTTTCCTGTTTTTATGTATTCCTAATGCCTCTGACTGTTCATTTCCACTTTCCACTGGCTCTTCAGCTTCCTCAACGCTTGCTTGCTTCTTCAGTTTCCCGAGTCGCTTTGGCTTCCTCTCCGCTAGCTTGTACTTTAGCTTCCCAGCTTTCGGCTTCCTCTATCTCTTCGAGTTCACTAACACTCTAGGGACATGTAAATTTATAAGAGAGGACCAAAAAATACACAGAGAAAACATGTTCCATGTTAAAACTGTAACAACACTCCTTTTTCAATAATCATAGACATACACAGGACTTTATCGTTTTACGGAGAGATTGTACCAGTAGGGCGGACCCACATGCCACATCACAATCACAATCGTAATCGGCATCATTCAGGTCTCCTGAACTATCATGAGCATGTTTTATGCATTTTTGCCTTCAAACCTCGCGCAATACAAATATTGAAATACACAAGATTTTATGACAAAACCGACCAAAATGCTAAAAGGTGAACTTCAAAAATCATGACACCCACATCTATAACTGCCTCCATAACGTTATTGCAATCGGCAGTTGCATCTTCCAGAGGTCGTTTATAAGTCGAGCCCATGACATCGTTGATGGCCGATGACCGATTCTCTTGCAGATGCGATGTGATATTAAATCAATTGCAATGTTGCATCGGTTCTGCAACATATATCACAATCTGTGCTTTCAAGGGTGACAACCGTTTGTGTATTACGATATGCGAGTTCCGATGGGCGGATGCGATATAATATTAAATCATATTGCAATTTTTCAGCTGGTCCACATGCTTTATCGCAATTATATAATATATATGTTGCAAATTCGCAAGTTTTAATGTGCCAAGGCTTAGAGCC
>APFE030430713.1:0-12880 GCA_000404065.3 Pinus taeda
ATTGCCAATGACCTTCCTAAAGATTCATGCATACAACAATCTCCCAACGAAGTGGGAATACACCATTTTTGACTCATCCACCTAACCAAGTGGGGATATACCAAATGTTTATACATGACTCAAAAATAAGAAACATTACATCATCCATCCCATGCATAGTGGGGTAACAAAATAAATCATATGACTCACAAAGACCAAGGACTTAAACAAGACCATGATAGTTATCAACAATTATCATACACCATATGATCTACATCATAAGCATCTGTCACTAGCATCTAGAACTGTAACCTGCAATCCATTCTCTTAGTCAATCGACAATTAGTCGCAAGATGTGTCAATAAGCATCATCACCATAATGCCAACAATGCATTATTCGAAGCATATGTTCCCCCTGAACCTGCACTAGATGATCAATGTCTGACCCATATCAGAATCTTTCCATCTTGAGTCTAGCCTACTGTTTTTCTTCAAACCAACATATACACGATTGTATCCACAAAAACTGGCGTATGTACGTAGATTCTCTTCATGAAACTTGCATATGAGATTTAGGAACACTAATGTTCCACATTTTCAGCTTCCTCCGAGTCTGTCATGTCTGTATACTCTGCTATGCCACATCTTTCTAGCTGTACTTCCTTTTTCTTCCATATCTTCAACTGTGATGATGTTTTCTCCTTTTGGTATGGTACCCAAAGTCTTCTCTTGCATTCCTTTGCTATATGTCCAAGCTTGTTACATGCATAACATCTTATATGTTTCATATTCCTTCTGTAGTGGTCAACAACTTTGTGACCAAACATATTGAAAGAAAAACAATACCCCTTAAAGTACCTAGAATGTGAGGATCTTTCTATGTGATGGTCTTGAACCATTCTACTTCTGCATCTCGATGCAACATGTCCAAAATTATGACATACATAACATTCAACATTATTCATCTAAGAAAATAATCGACTATCACTTCCACAGTTTGTAGTAAAATATTTTCTTTGAAGAATTTCCTTCCTTGGCTCTTGATGGGGTTGTCTTCTCGTCTCCTTGTTGATCATTTTAGATTTATCATTAGAGTTCCTTGCCTCACCTTGTGAGCTAGATTCACCTTCAACAGATTCATAAAAACCAAGACCAGTTTTGATAGTAGGCGGCCTTTGACTACTAAGAATATCATCCAAAATCTTAGTAATGTCTTGAAATCATAATAGTCTATCCTTTTCTTCTAATTTACCTTTCAAGATATTTACTTGAACCTGATGTTTTTCTTCCTTTTCTAGACATTGCTTCTTCAAAATTTCTTCAGACTTTCTTCCTTCTTCCACTTGTTGCCTTAGTTTGAGAATCTCTTTTTCTTGTTCTTTATTTAGCTCCTGCAGCATTTGACGAACTCTGAAGGCACATTCTAGCTGAGCTTTTAAGTTGATAATTTATTCTTTGAGGGCACTCTTCCTTTTGCTAAATAGATCTTGTTGATCTATTTTATCTAATGCTTCATTTGCTTATTCATCTTCAATCTAAGGTGATTCAAAATCTGAATACTTGCTTCCACCTAATGGCAAGTTGTCCCTGTTATTTTTTGTCTTCTTCTTATTACGTGCTTTCTTTCCCATTGTTCTATGGATCTCCTTCAAGCGATCAAGCTTCTACCAAAGGACCTGCTCCAATACCAATTGTTGGAAATAATACTGAGAGGGGGGGGTGATCAGTATTAGCAAATCACTAAATTTTTCATTTTCATACTGAGATACATATACGCTACCTCAGTTAAGGGGACCCGTGTGTACACACAACTGTGTTTAATGCAACTAGCATATATCCAGTAAACTTATGATTTAGTTAATCCATTATATGTTGATCTTTAATTAGTGCATTAGAACTCCATTAACCATATGAATAGTAAATAGGTGCAGTAAAATAGAATAGATCATCACACATAAGAAGCACACATGAACTCCATGATATAAGGTGGAAACCCAATGCGGGACAAAAACCACCTGCTACTATTTTCTTTAATATAAGAAAAACCTGTTTACAATCTTTTACTAGTGCATACTCATACAAGTACACAAGCACCCACCTGTAAAAGGCTACAACCTTCTCTCGTTCTCTAGTTTCTACTGGAAGGGAGCTTCAACCCCCTTAGCTCTTGTACTAGCCGATCCATTTACTAGTATGTAGGCGCTAGCCTACTCAAGGCTCCAACCTTCACTCGTTTTCCAGCTACTACTGGAAGGGAGCTCCAACACCTTGGCTCTTGTACCAACCAATATGTTTACCAGTACGTAGGCACTTGCCTACAGAAGGCTACAACCCTCTCTTTTCTTCCAGGGACCACGTTTGATAAATTTTCATATTGGATCCATCAATAACTTGAAAGCACAAAATCAATCACCACTGCAATACAACCATCAACCACATATACATCATCAATCTATGAATCACCCAACAATTGAATCACTAAAACCCTGTCATCAACACAGTCACCAGAACATAGAGTAGAACACAGAACTCTACAACAACAACCAGATCCAATCTGCAACTTCCAATATCATACTTCAAACAGTATATGTGACTCTCCTGAGACGAAAATTCATGTATACATGCTTTTACCAAAGCGACCTCGTGTACACATCTGCAATTATTAACTCAGAACTTTGCCACTATACCAGACATCAGTCATACCCAGATCATAACATTTATATAATAAAACATGCATCAATAATTCATATCTAGTCTATCCATGATCAAACCACATAATGATAATACATTCCAAGCCTTATGATCTCAATTCATCATCCATATTCAACCGCATAGGTGCATCCTTGGTTCAGATAAAGCAAAGCATCACAAACCCATAACCTGCATACTGGATCTCACACTTCATTAGATATTCAATACTTGTACACTTTCCTTCTTGGTCTAATGATCTTCTCCTTATATAGGTTTAGGCCTCTCTCAATACCATGGTCCAAAACGACATAGAACCAATACCTTGGACCCAATACTTGGGGTCAATACCTCGGACCAAATACCGAAATACCATGGACCAAAACTTATTTCTCCAAAATGTACGCGCCTTTTCTTGCGTGAAAGTGTGTGCATATGCATACATGCCTTTTGTTATGCTAACCCACATTTATATGCACTTTCATCAAGGTTAACTTGCGTATACCTCTCCCTGATCATTAATTATTTGCTCCTGACCTGTTGCACTATGATTTGTCATCTGAGTGAGTTGCCATCAAGGACAACACCTATATCATAATGCCAACAATAAACTCCTTCTATCCATGGTTGTACCATATTTTCAACCTGGCAACTTCTTAGTGAGAACAAAAGAATATATATATATATATATATATTATATATAATATAATATATATAGATATATATATAGATATATATTATATTATATATATATATATATATATATAATATATATATATTATATATATATATATATATATTTATATATTATATCTATATATAAATATATATATATATATATATATTATATTAAATATATAATATAAAAATATATAAAATATATATATATATGGATGAAAAAGGTATCACTTTCACCCAAAAAATACATGTATACCAACTACAAATATCTCACTGAAAACAATGAATAATATGTATAATATCACATGTATATCTCATGCCATGCATATCTCCCCCTGAGCTCAATATACCTCCAATAGAAAAGATGATCTCGTGGCCTTTAATGTACATGAGGTTGAAATGAACTCATCATAATTGCTACTATAACTGTCATACACGGACCCTGAGGTATGTACCTATCATAAACTCTGCAATCCTCTATAAGTATGCAAGAAATAATCATCCACTACAGTAGGGGATTCTCTTCACTACTTGAAGAGTTGTTTCTCCTCATTTTTCCACACGGTCTTTGGCTGCTGATTTTCTTCCTTCATCTCCTTATTTTATTCCTTCACTGGTTTTTTGGTAGGTCCTCTTTGTTTTTTCTACTTCTGATGGTTTTTCCTTGAGTATCGGGGAAACAAACAATGTCTTTCCATATGGTAAAAATTATGGCATGTATAGCACTCCACATGGCCAAGATAGCAAGAAAGAGGATCAGAACTCTTACTGATCATGAAAAAATATATATCTTTCATGCAATATGCTTCTTCTCCATCGGTTTGATCTACAATCAGATACCTTATGCCAAACAAGTTACATGAATAACAATAACCAAAAATATCATGATATCACAAACAATTGAAATAAAACTAATAACAAACCTTGACCCCAAAATGTGAATTCTGCATAATACAATCAACAAAATAAGACACTATGGCCATGTCCCAAAGGCATTAGTAGCTCCTACGAAAAAAATGTGAGTCACTAATAAGAAATAATGCATTCTATGGTAAGAACTTCGATGACACCTTGCACGAAGACCATGATAAAATCCTATTCTATAGGAAGCATGTGTAATGGTATTCATCCACCATATTCTAAGTTTTTTATACTTCCATAATAACTCTTCCATCTCCATCTATAATAGACATACATATCATCTATAATAAATACCTAACACATATCCATCTATCAACCCATCATAGCCTAGATATAGTTGGTCCATTCCAACATCCCCACAGTAAATTCATCCATCGATCTAATAATAAATACACATTACCTAACTTGGGGCATATTTATATACCCATTGATCAAGGAGGATCCTAAAAGGTATCAAAATAAAATTCCTTGAAACTAGACATAATTAGGACCAAGTTTAAGATATCATCACAAGGAATCCAATGATGCAAATGACACCTAGATATAAGTTTGTATGCAAAACTTATGCTTAGTTAAAGTTAGAGTCAAACCTGTCAAAAGGAAAATAATTATTTCGCACTACATAAGTTTGCAGCATCACCAAAGTTGGTGGCCCAACCAAATTTAGTGGTTGGTGGGATAAATTTAGCGATGAATAGAGAAACTTCATGACCTGGTTGGTTGTAGTTGGATTTTGCATAACATCCAAGCTTGACAGCATTATCGCTAAATGCAACGACATTTTAACAATGTTTTAAAATATTTATAATGTTTTGTTTGTAATATAAAATAAGGGTCTATGTGATTGGAACCCACAACCTTCACTAACCAATGAATTAATATACCATGCACCAACCAGTTGCCAAATGATGGGGCTTTGTATAGTTTGTTTCCCAAAATATATTTAGACTCGACACATTGCATTTGATGGTGGAAGGAGTAAGGTTCACATCCGAAGTAAAACAATGAAGAGTGAAGAGGCCATGGAACCCTATGGTGGAACCTGGCAGCATGCCTTTTGAAGGAATATTCCTTAGAATATTCTTAAGTATATTTCAAAAATATTTTGTTGTGCAATCTTAGAGATTCTTTGGGATTCCAGATTTGGCGGGGTCAGAATTTTGTTGAGTTTATACTCATTTTACTTAGAATTTTCCAAGGATTCCACTAGTGTAATCAGGATTTGGATTCGAGCAACCCATTTTTAGGTCATTCCCAGAAGTGAGGTATAATGATATATTTTTCCACCATGTGCTTTATTTTCATTTCACTAAGATAATATAGTGGCCTCTCCACTTTTAAGTTGGGCCAAGGGACATAGTTCAGACATTGTTAGTGAACTCCATCATCAAATCTTGGTGCATTGAATTTAAGGTGTTATTTTTATGTTGTTTCATCATGATTGTTGCATTTGTGGTATTTCATGATCTTTAAGAAAATTTGTCCAACATCATAGAGGGAAAGATCTTGGATCACCTGGTGAGTGGATGAGATCCATATCATAAATCACTCATGCCATTCACAATATCCCATAATTTACCAAACCATAGTAAAAAAATTGACATCTCACTTCATCTCATCTCATTGTCACATATACTAGGACACTTAATCTATATGTAAAACTAATGGTTGTGTAAAGCATAGAGTTGTCATGAAAATCAAATGAGTAGAAAAAGTTATAACTAAATTTTAATACCAATCAACATATCCATTAACTTAACATCGAAATCAAATATAAAGTAGACCACTCATTCCTTGATGAATATATCCTTCCTACAATAAGCATAGTCTAAACATAATCTGGTAACAAATCCACTCCTAGCAAGTAATATAATAGTTGTTTCTTGTTTTTGTTAATTGGTATTTTTATTTATTTGATTTATCTTTTGCTTCCTTCTAACACTCACTTGAGGCCATCATGGTCATTCCATATTGTGATGAGCCTAGAGGAGTAAAATATGGGGCGTGGTCATTTATTTCATATCTTTTTTTATGGATATTCTTGTAATATTCTTATGGGAATTAATTTCCTTATATGTGTTAGAATAACTTTTATCATAACATAAATCCTCTTGCATATGAGGTAATTTATACCTTTTGTGCATTATGACTATCATGCTTGAATTGAATATATTCCCAACATGGTTTTGATAAGTTTATAATATGTCTGGTATGAATAAGGATGCTCCTTATCTGCATTGTCACAGGCCTATGCAAAGTACATATTTCCAAATGATTCTTTATACCTTTGTCTATAATATCAATTTACTATATTAAAATAAGGATTTCTCTTTTGTGTCCAACCTTATCAGAGATTTCTTGCAAAATTTCTTAGGGGGGAATTACTTCCCACTTCTCTATTCCCTTGAAATCTTGGGGAATATGACGTTGTTTAATTTAAATAATGTTGTAAATTTGTTATCGCGAAGAGGGTAAAAATGTAAACATCGAATATTAAATACCATAATTTCTTCCATTTCCTAAGCATCATTTCCTTATTCCATCATAAATAAATTATTTTAAATGATTTAATTACTTTAAATTCTTCCAAACAAAATTTCTTAAGACCTAATTAATTCCTTCTTACACATAATAATTATATTATTTATTTCAATATTTTCCCTCTTTTATCATTAGTTAAGCAATTTTTATGATTTAATTAGTAGATATTATTTTAGTCCCATATAATTAAATAATCCATTTTAACTATTTAATTAGTAAACTAAGTGAAATTTTTATTTTATTTATTCATTTTATAAATTCATTTCTAGAAGAATAAGTTCTTTATTTTATTTATCCTTATCGTCTCATGGACATAATTGGAGGATTTTTAATTTTCTAGACCACTTCGAGCTCTTAATTGCAACTTACTCTCACTTATTTGACCATGAAATTAGATAAATATATCATATAATTGGTAACCTTATTTAAATAAAATGTTCTGATCAAATATTATCCGTTTAGCTTCAATCTATTATATGTAGTATCGATCATTGAGCAACGACTAACAAGCCTATAAGTATAGCCCTCATCTCACTAAATAGGGGTAAGAATTATGCATATCAAAACCATAATCCTACAAAATTGTAATAGAGTTTTTTTATGTTACTTTCAAGAATATTGATCCACCCACATAATTATTTTTTAAGCACTCAAATGCAAGACAATTAGGTGAATTCTATTGGGAGGGTGTTGCTTGTTTAGATTTTATTTTCTCAAGTGTTCACTTCTAGCTTCATTTTTCATTCAAATAATTAAATTGTGTTTATTTTATATTGTGATTTCACTCATATTTATTCAATTTTATTACTTAATCACATTTTGGCACACTTGGTGGGAGCCACGCCCCTAATTATGTAGGTAGTAGACAATGCATATCTTACACAATTTGGCACATGTTAAATTTTATGGTGCATCTATTATACCTTCAAAATTTATGGATCTTGAACTTAGTTCTTCATTTGTATCACTTAATTTGTACGATTTAAGATTATAATTAAAATTTTGATTAAAATATTTGATTTTCTATCCCTCTAAAAATCCATTTGTTCTTTTTTTCCTTTTAGGTCTTCAATCACTTCTACAATGACATCATTTTCTTACATGTTATTTTTCTTCCATTAGGTAGAAAAATGCATCTGTAAAGTAAACTATGCTTTTATCAAGTATCTAGGCACTTTTGTATTTCATCTTGTGCTTCCTTTTGAGCTAATCATTGAATATGTTCTAGAATTAATACATTTGTGAAGAATTTGGAGATCATTAGGAGAACAATTTAAACCCTTAAGTCACTAACGTATTTGTTGTGGGGAAAATAATTGTTTTTTTCATAGCTTATGTAATATTTGATTCAATTTTCTTAAAAAGGCATTGCCTATGCAATTGTAAATCCCATAGTTGTTATGTGTGTACCCCTCCCTTCATATACTTGTGTGATATTCGGTATAAGAGAAACACACAATGATCTCTTTTATTTTTTAGCAAGAGGGTTACCTAGGCATTGCATGACACTATGGTTTAGCCTCAACCATTTTACCAAACTAGGTATAAAATTGGGGAAGAATGAAATTTGTACCCCAAGGTGTGGCTAGCTTGGTTCAAACCAAGTTCTAATACCCTTTGTCCACTGGGAACCGGTTGATGAAGAGAATGGACAAGAGAACTCCAATACTGACTCCTTTCAGGAAAACCCATTATCCATGGTAGTCACCTACTATAAATATTTTTCAATTTAGAATCCTTCGAGCCTTCATTTGTTTCTTTGGCATGGTGAAAGGTACAATATAATCCCCAAAGCTACTCAATATGTGTTATGCTACGTTATATAGGAATATTCTTGTATACATGGGAGAGAACTAATGTAAGCCTATTGTAATATTGATGTTAGCCAATATATTTATAGCTACAAACACTTATGAGTAATGAACACATCAATGGGATCTTCTATTAATTTCCCATTGGGTAAACATTAGTGTGGTAATACATATTTATTAAATAAATAGGTTGTTCTCATTTTATGATCATCAAGATTGTGCAATACTAAAACACGAATTCATCCTTAATACAATTTCATGTTAGTCCAATAAATCATTGTCTTTGTGTTTGAATTTTTTTCTTGCCATGAAACACAAAAAAATTAACATAGGAAATATAGATTGGGCTTGAGTCATTATATCTATAGTTATCAATACTTGATATTTTTGAGCACATTAGTGGTATCCTATGGTATTTTCTTATTGTGCTACACTAGTCTAAAAACAAAAATTTATTTTAATAATTAGGTTATACTCATTTTATGATTGTATTTAAATTTATTCAATATGTGTGACAACAATTCAATGTGAATGGTTGAATTTCAGCTACAAATCTTTATCCTAACCTCCTTACATAGTTACCTTATTTGTCTGTACTCCCCCTACCACCCTTTTTTCTTTATGCACTACATACCTACCCTCTTCTTTCTCCCCTCCCCTCTTGACCTCACTTTCCTTTTGGATAAGAAATTCCCCCTTTCTCCCCCTCCCCCCACATCATCTACATACTACCTTCGTTCACATATCTCTTTCCTCTTTCACCTCTTTGAACCCTCTTATTTCCTTTGTTCTGAGCTTGGAGGAGGATTGGGTCCCTCTAAGGACATAGTTTTAGATGGTCATGGATGTGGTAGAAGATATTTTCTCTCAATGGCTATGAAGAAAACATCCTCAAAAATTTGACATGCAAAAAAAATGTCTATTGTTGGGGTTGGAAAGCCTTGGTATTTGACCAAGAATGTTACAACCCCCAAGGGCTCCTCAACTGAAATTACCAACTCAAGGTTCGTAAAAACTTAGAGTTGACAATGCTATACGCAAATCAGATTGGTTTACACTCATGCCACCCTCAATGATGGCATAATATCAAAAGTGACGAGAGATCATTTCTCCTACTGAATTAAAATTAAGGCTTGTTTATGAAGGTAAAATTGAAAACTACTTTCTAGCTATGCAAGTTGAAATTACATTGACTCAACTTGTAAATGCTAACTAATCAATTCATGAAAGGAAAATTGCTAATCTAGTTGCAGATAGAAACCTATTTTATCTTGGAAAATTCATCAAACTACCAAATCTAATTATAGAAATGAAGCTAAGTTATCCTCCAAAATTCATCAAGCTACCAATCAGAATTGCATGTACCATCTACGTACTTCACACTTGCTTGTAAATCAATAACCTACTTGCATCATACTTACGATAAAGAAACTAACTCTACTTTGTTTTTACGATGAGGAAAAGGAAGAGTTGGGGAGTCCTAGGAGCTTCCCCTAATCAGTAAATCACAACTAGTGATCATTATTCATCTATACTAAGTCAAAGTTGAATTGGGGATCAAAATTGATGAAGGAAATTGGTGCTATAGGTTATTGCTATAAGAGGCTTGTAATTCTATAGGAGGGCATCCGAGTGGCTTTTGAATGTGAAAATGATGTTCTGAGGGTATGGAGAGGTGGATGGAAGTTAAAGCAAAGGAAGAGAGGTTAGTTTGGGCCCTAACGAAGCTCATGACCTCTTATAGGTCTATCTTGCACTAGAACGAGTATTCACAATATACTAGGCAAAATGACTTATGAAACATAGCTGTGGGACATAAAGAAAATGTAAAACAAGACAAATAGCACTAGTATATTTCAAAGAAATCATAAACAAAATATTTTTGGATTGTCATTTTGAATCCTTCCACTCATTCTCCTTCAAGAGAAGAGATATAGAGGTCTAAACCACAAATTTTTATAGATTAATCTTTACTAAAATGCAAGAAACTATGAACTTCTTGGAATCAAGAACAAACATAAGTACAAGAAGAGGGACCAAAGCCTATTGGTTGGGCACAAGCCCAAAGGTCTCAGCCCTTTGAAACAAACACATATGTAGCTTAAAATCAAAGTACTCATTATAAAAAAGTGCAAATCTCATACATCATATAAAAGTTCAAAGAAATAATGTCAAACTTCAAGCGCAACAACTACACCTAGCTAAATAAAAACTTTGAACCCTAAGGAAATTTTATTCTTGTTTACTTATGAAAAATGGAAGGTAAAGTAGCTCCCTTGAAAGTAGGCCTGATTCCCTCCTTGATCTAAAAAATGGTGGATCTTGACTCTATTGAGCTTCACTTGACTAGGAGTCACTTGGCTACCAATTAATTCAAACTGGTGAGACATGATATTGTGATCCCAAACCGAGTTTAGGGAGTTAAGGAGGTGGTCAAACCCCCTAGATTCTCTCCTATTTGTCTCCATCAAAACCCTTCATTGTAACAACCTAAAAAATGCTTATTTTTACTGGAATTAAACCAGATTAGGCCACATACTATGAAAAACACCTTTTACTCATCTTAATAAGCATAATATAACAAAAAAATGTGAATTAATGTGAGAGAAGGATAGTTTTAAGGCTAGAGGATGGCACAATGATCTTCAAAATGTACCTGTTGATGGGACCCATCATCACCCCTTGTTGAACGTGTTTCTCATCCGTTGAGAAACTCAGTCATCTATGTGAAGCTCTTTCATTTCCCTAGTGGCCTCATTGACATCCCAAAGATCCTCATATGGTGTGTCATTTTGTGGATAAAAACCTGCATTCCTTTCTATCTTTGTCCACTCCCTCTTCTCTTCTGCTTCATCTCTTCCTTCTTGTAATCCTAACAACAAGGGTCGTTTGAGTATGATTCCTATCCACCTGGTTTTCATTTTTTGTATGATTATCTTATACATGTATGTTCTCTGATTTTTAGGCTGTGGGGTAAGGCATGCCATCTTCTCTAGCAGTATTGAAAAATTTATGTTCCCAACATCCTAAATGAGCCTTCAAAGTGTACAATGGCTTGCTCCTAGGTAGAAATGCATTTCAATGCTAAAGAAACATCATTGGAGACGATTTTATGATTGCTAATGACAACTTTAGGGATCACTAGTTCTACTATGATATACAATGGTTCCTTCTCCTCCTTTTTCATTACCTCTTTCACCTCCTCAGCTCTTGTTTCCTAATGAGTCATCCAGGATGTTAAATCCATCAGCAGCAAATCCCCCAATCTTGAATTTGGATCCCAAAAATTTAGGCTTGTCAAACTGATATTATGCATATAAAACTCAGCTAATTTTGCATTGTCTTCCATGTTAGGTTGGGTGAAAAAATCAATAAATTGCTTGTAGTGCTAAAAAGGAAGAGATATATATTGTGCTATAGTTTTTATATTGGAACTGCATCCACTAATATTTGAGAAAGAGAGCATAAGACTTTGATAGCTACCTGCATTGCAGGGCTTCCATAGAGAGACTTGCCATGGTGGAAAGTTGTGTATATTTCTCATGCAACCTCTCTCTGAACCTTATGTTTTCTACCTTTAGTTTCTCCTTCATCATAAAATCTCTCATTCTCAATTCACTTAATTGTTTGTCCATTTCAATTATCTTCTCTTCCATGAGGCCCACATCTTCCAAATTCTTATATTTAGAAATTTTCATCTACTTGTGGGTTCTACCTCTTTCTATCTCCAGCTCATAGAGGAGTGGGATTGCAATTTTTTCAGGGATAATCCTCCCTCCTTCACAAAATTTGTAGTAGTATCACAAGCTAGGTTGTGGTACAAGATCTTGGAGCTCTTGCAGGTATTTTACAATTGATTTTGAGGTGGTTTCCACCTTTTGTAACTCTTTCTTTTGCTCGTGTAGCTTCTCTTTTTCTTGTTTCTCAAATGAATATTGTACCCATGGCTTCTTGAAGGAGATTTATGTAGTGGTAGGCCTACCCATAGGTTCTATGGGTGACTTGGTTTTGGTTTTAGGAGGAGTGACCTCCTTAACCTTTCCTTCACTAGGGAAAAAATCCAACCATGCTAATGGTTGGTGTGGGCTAGGCTAGATGCAATCCTCTGGTGATTTTAATGGTTTAGATGGCCCGATTCAAGGCTACTCAAGCCATAGATTAGGGGTGTTACTTATCTCAAGACTCACATTGCCTAGTCAACAGAAAAAAACCTGATAAGACATCATTAACAAATTAATGATGAAAAAAAATAATTAATATTC
>APFE030430713.1:18215-52450 GCA_000404065.3 Pinus taeda
CCAAGACCCAAATACTTAGGCCTTTCCTCAACCATTATTCGTTCAACAATACCTTGTGCATGTTTTCCCAAGCCTCTTCCTTCATAACCCATCTTGGACATTAGCTTGAAACCTATTCCTTTGGTATGTTTTTCAAAAGAACCAATATAAGCATCCTTAGAAGAATTTGAAGACAAACTGGAACGGTTTACCTCTTCTTCAAGCTAATACTTGATTAGCGCTTCTTGGGCAACAAAGAGTTACATATCCAACTCATGCATCATTTTCAGGTTGATATTGGCAATATGAAGTTGCCTCTCCATTTCCTTCAATCTGTCACAAAGCAACTGCTTCTCTTCCTTCATGGTATTCAACTGCTCTCTAAGTATGTTGCTCTTCCTTCCATCCTCATACATTTCTCTCACCATTTCCGTCATGGTGGACAAATCTTGCTTCATGTCTTCATCAAAGAGTCTTGTGATGGAGAAAGAAGAATTCGAGGACTCACTTGTAGAAGTTTTCATTATGAAAATGACTTCTTCTTTCTTCTTTTCCTTCTTGGACTGAGCTATCAATAGCTTTCTCTTCACCTCTGCAAACGTAAACAATAGTTAGTTTGCAAACAAGCATACAATCAACCTCTGACTGTTTAAACACGTTTCACACAAGAAATATTTGCTCTTTCAGTCAAGCATTCTGATATAACATTTTTTAAAGGTGAGGTCAATCAATCCCAGGGTTGGATACCACCTGATCTAAAAATGGGGCACTTAGGCTCCTTGTCTAACTTACAAGGAGCTCTCCCACTTCCAATCTTAAATGTTCCCAAGTCTCAATGATTAACCTATGCGGAATTAAATGTGCTTGAAAATATGGGTGTATGCTTATGTTTGTTTTAAGCTTTTTAGGTGTTGTGGATTGATTTGCTTAAACTGATATGAAGCAAATAGTAGCAATTAAAAGAACAGATACAATGCGGCAATAAAAAACACACAGAACAACAATATTAATTTGGAGTTCACCCAAAACTCTTGGGCTTTTCCGCTTCCATGGTTGTTTCTTTGTGATTCATTGTCCCTCTATGGCTCTGTTGCTTAAAAAATGCATCATTTCCTGCAAAAATGCTTGCTGCAGCATGGCATGATGATCAAGAGTGTTTACAGAGGGAATTGGGGTTGTTTCATAGGCAAATATCTAAAAATTGAGGAAATTTCATTACACAGGAATTTTCTAGAAAATACATTATCATACATGTATTTCAGACGTGAAAATCCCTTCAATCACCCCTAAATCCCTATCGAGTCTTCCATTAATCATTAAATCACATCGCATAGGCATATTAGGAAAAATCTCGAATACACAAGAAAACACGATAAATTGCTTTCCATCGGATTTCAAAATTTATCGAATCCATCCTATTATCACATCAGGTCCACCTTTGGCTATTGTTGCACTCTCCACCATTGATCTATGGGATCTCCAATCCAAGGGTCATCATGCATTTTTGAGTGGCCTAAGGGTATGGAGATTACCTGCCCAAAAAGGCAGTTTTTCTCTCTCCTCCACTAGCCACGTGTCAACCAGTCAGTGGGATCGGGCGGAGCTAGCCCAAAACAATTTACCAATTGAGGCCCACCCAAAATCCATCATTATAAAACTCAAAATCTCTACAATCGGGCTCATAGATCCCCTTCAGGTCCTTTTTGTCGCTTCGGGTGCCATTTCTTTGTATTTTGGGTTTTTCACTGAAAACATTAATGCACAAAAAATCCAGATTTTCGGCTTTCAAATTTTGTAGACTGCGCTTATGAAATCTGTTGGATCTAGCACTCACCGATTACCGATTCAATCCTAGCCATCCATTTCTTTCACAATCTAATGGCTGAGATTGCTCATTGCGTTCGCTATCGTATATTGTGTCGCACACGCCCCAGGGGTCTTGTCCTTCACCGATGCCGATTCATCGATCCGAACATCGGCGATCGGTGAATCGCATGATTGCAACCATCGATTCCAGGGTTTTGATATCGCATATGTGTCTGCATCTGATCTGATCGATTGGATTGATAGATGAGAGTTTCCTTCGCCTCCGCTTAAATCCAGCCTTTGCCTTTTTCCGATGCGATTTCCCTTTTTAAGGGTTTTTTTTTCATTTTTAGGGGGTTTTGCCTCTTTTTCCAAAGAAACAAGACATCTTCTGCATGCGATAACTTCTACATCCTAAGTTCATTTTAGCCTATTCCAATTGTATTAGATTCAAAAGGAAAATATCTATGCAATGGGACTATTTCCATGAACTTCCTTGGATTTTCATTTTTCGTCTGTGAGGACCACTTAGACTTAGGAGTCTATCCAAAATCCATCTTGGATCAAGAATTCTTGGATGATACAAATGAAAAGAATTCCTTTTTATATATAGGAGTCGAAGCAGTCATAATATAATTAGAGCCGATATAACAATAATAAAGTAAGGGCACAATGATAACAATAGTGGTCTTCTATGGGGCACAATAATAACAATATGGAGGCTACATGGGCACAACAATATAATAAGGGGGCTGTACTAATAATAATAAGGGGTTACACTAGTAGTATAGAGACCTAACATGCCCCTCTCCTTCAGAAAGTGTTGTCCTCAACACATGAGTAGTTCTTGATGCTCTTGTATAAAATTTTTGTCCTCCCATGTGGAATCTTCAATGGGTAAGTTCTTCCACTTGATGAGATACTCTAAGATTGATCAATTTCGTAGCTGTCGGTTCTTATTTCTATGACTGCTCTAGGATCCAATATGATTTTTCCTTCGTTGTTAAGTTCTAGAAATATTGTTTGAACTGGAATCTTCTACAACTTTTGAATGAGTAGCCACACTTTTTCATCCTTCTTCCATTCATACCTTGTTTTGTTATCCAATCTAGTTGGATAATAGAAATGGTGCACAAAAATGCTTCCACATCCTCATCCTTTCTTGAGAGTGCATCTGCCACAACATTTTGCTTCCCTTTTTTGTCAATTATTTCAAAGTCATAACCCAACATCTTTGTGATCCATTTCTGTTGCTCTTAAGAGAATAATATTTGTTCTAAAAATTACTTAATACCATCATGATCTGTTTTTACCTTGAAGTGTCTTCCCATTAGGTAAGGTTTCCATTTCTTAAGTGCCTGTTGTTCAAAATGGCAATAAGAAATGTTAAAAATGGCATTGCTATAAATAACATTTCATGATATATTCCAACTCTGTTGGAAATAGCAAAAAATAGAAATGCTAAAAATAGCATTGTTATAAATAGCATTTCAAGATAGATTTCAATTTTAATTACTCCCTGAATTAAAATTGAGAATTGAAATTCGAATTTAGTCTCACTAGTTGTTTGAAAAATAATTAATTAATTCAGCTTGAGTTAATTAGTTGGAGAAAATCAAACATGAAGTCTATCTGAAGACATGTAATAGTTATTCCTTTGATTGAGGAAGTTATCCCTTAATTAAAGATATAAGGATGAGTTGTAATTTAGTTGTAATTAGTTAGTTCAGTTAACTAAGTTAAGTCTAGTTAAATCAATTCCAAATAATTAGAGGAACTAATTGTGAGTTCAGTCAGTTAATGCATGCATGCATGCAACTAGTGTTCTCTAGATAACTAAATATTCTCTCATAAATAACTCATGCATGTTAGTTTAGACGAAGACCCGGTTGAGATTCAAGACAGGGACATTGTACTATCAATTGAAGGAATCTTCCTATAAAGGAAACTCCTGCATGGAATTCATCTCCTTCAGGATTGCACAGTTATTTCAGAGGTCAATGTTGTGTGTGAGGTGAGAATCACACAGGTTGCAGGTGGAGGACCTAGGAGAAACTGCGCAAGGAAATAGGAGGCTTGGAGGACTGAAGGAAGGCATATGTGTTGTCTATTCTGTCTACAAGCAACAATGAGGGATTGTACTGAGAGTTGGATAGTTTGTGAGCTAAATATTTGAGTAATCCTAAGATATTTCCACTTGTATGATAATACAGATAATGGGGTTTTTAGTTGAGGCTTTCCTCAAAGTATTCTTGTGTGTTTCATGTGTATGATTTCTTCTTCTTTGTTATATGTGTTCCGATTGGTCTTGCTCAAATTGATTTAGCTTCCACGAAGTTTGATAGTAGAAGAAGATCAAGTATTTTGATTTAGTATATTGCATTATCAGGTGATCTATGGTGAAATTTCTACATGGTATCAGAGCCAAGTTTATCGGAGTAGTGAACAATATACGAAGAAGAAAATTCAAACTAAAAAAATTGGGCCACGAGTTTTCAGAGCATATTTGAAAAATTTTGTGTAAATTTTTTAGGGAAAAATAGTAGATTTGGATTCGTTGCAGAAAACTACCAAATTCAAAAAAAAATCGCCTTAATCAGAGTTCGGATGAGGGAGATATTATTGATTTAAAATTAGCTCCTTTTCCAGGAAATTTCGTGATGGCAAGAAAGATGAAACAGATTGGTGTCCTAGCCAAGAACTTGTATGCACTTGATGTACAAGATACATGGAAAGCCTTAAGGATAAAGGAAAAGGTTAGATACTTGGTGGTTGAGAGGGAGAGTAAATTACCCCTCAACATGCAGCGCCAAAAGAAGTCTCAGACAATTGTGGAGGAGCCACAATTGGTGAAGCAACTTCAAGAGGTTGTGGAGGAGCCACAACTGGAGAAGCCAAGAGGAGACAGAGTGGAGGAATCCACTAAAGCAGAGACCTCTAGTAGGGGGAAATTTCGATCCAAGTAGGCAGAGGGATCACATGCACCCATACCTCCAGGTGTGAGGTGGGGCAATGTGGAGTGATTTCCCCAAGAAGGTTGAAATAGGGGCAAGATTCTTGACGTACCCAACCTCTTTGATTAGACCTTGCTATGGGAGACTCGATGAGGAGTAGCAAAACTGGCTGAGTGGGTAGAGATGGATGCAGATGGAGGTGTAAAGAGAGCTACAATGTAGGAGTCCCAAGACAGCACAGAGCTAGCAAATTGTAGCAATGCGAGAGGCACATGAGTGTGCCACTAGTGCATGATGGAAAAAAGAGGTGCGCAATAGTGCAAGATGGAGGGAGTTGTTGCAGCAGCACAAAGGTTAGAGAGGGAGCACTTGTCAGCGGTAGAGGGAGTTTCAACATCAAAGGGTGCTTCTAGCCCAACAGGGAGGTTGGTTGGGAGATTAGTTACTTACTTCTCAGTAACTAAGTTATAGTGCAACAGTGGGCAGCAGGATGCAACATGATGAGAGGAGGTGCAGTGTGGATGCAGTGCTGGGAGATAGGACTAGCAGCAACATGAATGCAGTAGAAGGAATTAGTGTGATTGATGCAGTCAGAGATCAAATTGATAGAGGCTACAACGGTCAGATACTAAAGAGCATAGAGGTGCAAAATTTTTAATCGATAGAGGGAATAGCAGTCAGAGACTTTGATGACAGAAGCATCATTTTGATTTAGGTTGGATATTTTTTGTGTTCCTAGAGTTGCTGGATCAACAACACTTGAGAGAAGTGTTGCATCCAGAACATTCCAAAGGTTCAGGATCGGGTTCGAGTTGAATGCCTTTCTTGTTGAGAGAGAGTGTTGAAAATGGCAACAAGAAATGCTAAAAATAACATTGCTATAAATAGCATTTCAGGATATACCAAAACTCTATTTGAAATAGAAAAAACAGAAATGCTAAAAATAGAATTTCAGGATAGATTCCAAATTTAATTAGTCCTTGAAATAAAATTGAGAACTGAAATTTGAATTTAGGCTCACTAGGTATTTGAAAAATAATTAATTAATTCATCTTGATTTAATTAGTTAGAGAAAATCAAACATGAAGTCTATGTGAAGACATGCAACGGTTATTCCTTTGATTGAGGAAGTTACCCCTTAATTAAGAAGCTAAGGATGAGTTGTAATTGAATTGTAATTAGTTAGCTCAGTTAACTGAGCTAAGTCTAGTTAAATTAGTTCCAAACAGTTGGAGGAACTAATTGTGAATTCAGTTAGTTAATGCATGCATGCATGCAACTAGTGTTCTCTAGATAACTAAATATTCTCTCATAAATAGCTCATGCATGTTAGTTCAGATAGAGACCCAGTTGAGATTAAAGATAGGGAGATTATACTATCAGTTGGAGGAATTTTCCTATAAAGGAAACTAATCCATGCAGAAGGAATTCATCTCCTTCAGGATTGCATAGTTATTTCAAAGGTTAGTGTTGTGTGTGAGGTGAGAATCACACAGGTTGCAGCTAGAGGACCCCGGAGAAACTGCGCAAGGAAATAGGAGGCTTGGAGGACTGAAGGAAGGCATATGTGTTGTCTATTATGTCTATGAGCAGCAGTGAGGGATTGTACTGAGAGCTGGATAGCTTGTGAGCTAAAGCTTTGTGTAATCCTGAGGTATATCCACTTGTATGATAATACAAATAGCGGAGTTTTTTAGCTGAGGCTTTCCCTAGAGCATTCTTTTGTGTTTCATGTGTATGATTTCTTCTTCTCTATTATATGTGTCCCGATTGATCTTGCTCAAATTGGTTAACTTTTTGCAAAGTTTTATAGTAGAAGTAAATGAAGCATTTTGCTTTAGTATATTGCATTCTCAGGTGATCTACAGTGAAATTTCTACATGGTATCAGAGCCAAGTTTATCAGAGCAAAGTTTATTAGCATAGTGAACAGTATACGAAGAAGAGAATTCAAAGTAAAAAAAAATTGGGCCACGAGATTTCAGAACATATTTGAAATTTTTTGTGCAAATTTTTTAGAAAGAAATAGCAGATCTCGATTCCTTGCAGAAAAATACCAAAATTAAAAAAAAAAAATTGGTTGAATCAGAGTTTGGATGAGGGAGATATCGTTGATTTAAAATTAGCTCCTTTTCTAGGAAATTTCGTGACAGTCAGAAATATGAAACAAATTGGTGTGCTAGCCAAGAACCTGTATGCACTTGAGGTACAAGATGCATGAAAAGCCTTGTGGAGAAAGGCAAAGGTTAGATATTTGGTGGTTGAGAGGGAGAGTAAATTACCTCTCAACATGCAACGCCAAAAAAAGTCTCAGACAATTGTAGAGGAGCCAAAATTAGTGAAGCAACTTCAGGAGGTTGTAGAGCAGCCACAACTAGACAAGCTGAGAGGAGACCGAGTGGAGGCATCCACTCATGCAGAGACCTCCAGTAGGGGAAATTTCAATCCAAGTGGCCAGAGGGATCACATGCATCCATACCTCCAGGTGTGAGGTGGGGCAATATGAATTGATTGTCCCAAGAAGGTTGAAATAGGGGTAGGATACTTGAGGTGTGCAGCCTCTTTGATTAGACCTTGCTATAAGAGCCCTGACGAGGAGTAGTAGGACTGAATGAGTTGGTAGAGACGGATGCGGAAGGAGTGGAAGAGAGAGCTACAATGCAGGAGTCCCAAGATAGCATAGAGCTAGCAGGTTGCAGCAATGTGAGAGGCACAGGAGTGTTGTACCAGTGGAGGATGGCACAAATATGTGTGCAATGGTGCAAGATGTAGGGAGTTGTTGCAGTAGTGCAGAGGTTGAAGAGGGAGCACTTGTCAGTGGCAGAGGGAACTTTAGCATCAGAGGGTGTTTCTAGCCCAATAGGGAGGTTAGTTGGGAGATCAATTACTTACTTCTCAATAACTAAGTTGTAGTGCAGTAGTGGGAAGCACGATGCAACATGATGAGAGGAGGTGAAATGCAAATACAATGTTGGGAGATAAGACCAATAGCAACACGGATGTAATAGGAGGAATCAATGTGATTGACACAAGCATAGATCAAAGTGACAGAGGCTAGAGCAGTCAAATACTGAAGAGCACATAGTTGCAGAGTTTTCAGTCGATAGAGGCAATAACAGTCAGAGACTTTAATGACAAAGGCATAATTCTGATTCGGGTTGGATATTTTTTGTGCTTCTAGAGTTACTGGAGCAACAACACTTCAGAGAAGTGTTGCATTTAGAACATTCCAAAGGTTCAGGATTAGGTTCAAGTTGAATGCCTTTCTTGTTGAGAGGGAGTGTTGAAAATGGAAACAAGAAATGCTAAAAATAGAAATGTTAAAAATAGCATTGCTATAATAGCATTTTAGGATATACTCTAACTCTGTTGGAAATATCAAAAAATAGAAATGATAAAAATGGAATTGCTATAAATAGAATTTTAGGATAGATTATATTTAATTAGTTCCTAAATTAAAATTGAGAATTGAAATTCGAATTTAGTCTCACTCGCTGTTTGAAAAATAATTAATTAATTCATCTTGAGTTAATTAGTTGGAGAAAATAAAACTTGAAGTCTATGTGAAGACATGCAACAATTATTCCTTTGATTGAAGAAGTTATCCCTTAATTAAGGAGATAAGGGTGAGTTGTAATTATTTAGCTCATTAACTGAGTTAAGTCCAGTTAAATTAGTTCCAAATAGTTGAAGGAACTAATTTTGAGCTCAGTCAGTTAATGCATGCATGCATGCAACTAGTGTTCTCTAGATAGCTAAGTATTCTCTCATAACTAACTCATGCATGTCAATTTAGACAGAGACCCAGTTGAGATTAAAGATAGGGATATTGTACGATCAGTTGGAGGAATTTTCCTCTAAAGGAAACTCATCCATGTAGAAGGAATTCATCTCCTTCAGGATTGCGCAATTATTTCAGAGGTCAGTGTTGTGAGGTGAGGATGACACAGGTTGCAGTTGGAGGACCCAGGAGAAATTGCACAAGGAAATAAGAGGCTTGGAGGATTGAAGGAAGGAATATGTGTTGTCTATTCTGTCTATGAGCAATAGTGAGGGATTGTACTGAGAGCTGGATAGCTTGTGAACTAAAGCTTTGTGTAATCCTGAGATATTTCGACTTGTATGATAATACAGATAGCGGGGTTTTTAGCTGAGGCTTTTCCCAGAGTATATGTGTTCTAATTGATCTCGCTCAAATTGAATGAGCTTCCACAAATTTTGATAGTAGAAGTAGATCAAGTATTTTGCTTTAGTATATTGCATTATCAGGTGATCTACGGTGAAATTTCTACACATGTAGTATTGCCAACATTTCCTCATCATTAATAGCTTTCTTGAGGGACATTTTTTTGTATGTATGTAACCATAAAAATACCAAATCGCCTACATCAAAAATTCTTTCATTGTGATGTTGATCTGCCTATTGTTTCATTTGATTCTACTCCAAAGTGGCATTATCCTTTAAAAGTTGGAGAAGTTGTTATTGATACTCGATGTGATCTTTCATTGCGATGTTTATTTGCCTATTGTTTCATTCGATTCTACACAAAAGTGGTGTTATCCTTTAAAAGTTGGAGAAGTTGTTATTGATGCTCGATGTGATCTTTCATTGCCTGAATTTTTTTCTTCTTGATATGTCCATCTATATTGAGATTTTGAGGAGTGGTAATTTCTTCTAGTGCATTACAAGATATGGTCAGATTCATTTCTTGATGCTCTATGTAATCTTTGACTTCTTGAAAAATTTTCTTCTTGATATGTCCTTCTATCTTGATAGTTTGAGGAGTGGTAATTCTAGCCATTGCATTACAGGATATGGTCAGATTTATTTCTTCTTTCTTGATGTGGTCTTTCACTTCTTGAACCTTATTCTTGATATGTCCTTCTATCTTAAGAGTTTGAGTAGTAATTATTTCCAATGCTTTACAAGATGTGGTCGGATTTATTTATTCTTTCTCTACAGTTGGTTCCTGGTGTATATACTCTTCTTTTGACATTTCTTGATCATTTTCTTCCTCCTCTCCACAATCAATGTAAAAATAATTCCTCCTTAGCACACTTATGACCTTTAATGTATTTTTTTTCACAATTGTAACAAAGCCCTTTTTCTCTTTTTTCTTCCAATTGTCGAGGTGTAACCCTTGTAGGTTGTGGAAGGCTAGGAGAAATAACACTTCCATATTTATAGTTGTGAGGGTTAAACTTCCTTGTTGAAATAAATTTTCCTTCCACTTTATAACAAAGCCCTTTTGCTCTTTTTTCTTCCAATTGTTGTGGTGTTTCTCTAAAGAAGGTGTTGCTATTTGTATCCTCATAATGTCCTATAATTTCCTCTGTGAAAATTGACCAAGCAACAAGTGGTTTACGAGAACAAAGCCCTTTATACCATAAAAATTAATCTTGCTATAAATATGAAGATGTAGTACATACCTTTTGTAACAGTGGTACACCATGAAGATCAAAATATTTCTCCATCTATAGTATCCAATTTATTGGATCCTTTCCATCAAACTTCCTCATCTCGATTTTTCTTGATTTTAGGAGCTCGATCTTGAAACAATTATAACTCTGTAATTTCAGATCTCCAAGTTTTTAAATTTCTTCCTATGGTAGCTCTCTGAGTTCTATTTCTAACCCCTCAAGTCTGATCATAATTTTATTATCCAAGAAAGAGTTATGCCAAATCTCCCATGGTTGTTTGATTATAGACTAGTTTAGTAGAGCAAAATTGTACAATGTGCCACATTTTACTGTTTCAACCTTAGTACCTGAAACGAATATACAGAAAACTACAGGAAGTCCTCTTTCTGCAACTTCTAACAAAAATTCAATCTAATGCTTAGAGAGAGTTCTGACAATTTTCCCAAGGTGACATGTTTGGAATGTAATTCGAGGGTCTAAAAAAACCATAAGATCCTCAGATTATATCTCTGAAACTATAGTGAGATAGGATCTGAAATTCGGAGCCGGGGTTTAGACCAATTTCATCTCAAATGGGCTTTTTTGTTAGGTTCTGAAACTTTGTAGAGAAAGCATTATAGCGAACATTCCACAATGACCTGCTTTAGATGAAATTCTGGAGCTTGCAAAAACCCTAACTTCCTCAAATCATAGCTCCAAAACTATAGAGAGACAAGATATGGATTTTAGTTTCAAGGTTCAACACGATTCCATCTCAAATATTTTTTTTGTTTCGCTTCTGAAACATCACGGAAAAAAAAAAATTATAGCAAAAGTTCCACGATGACCTGTTTGGAGCAGCGAAACCCTAGAATTCAAAGCTCTGATACTAAAAGTTAGGAAACCAACTCACAAAAATATACATCAATGGCTTAGTATTAAGCCTCATCGAGGGGGAAACCTCTTTTACGTTACACAAATGAACAATTCATGGATGATACAAATGAAAAGACTTCCTTTCTATATATAGGAGTCTAAGGGGTCATAATATAATCAGAGTTGATATAACAATAATAATGTAAGGGCACAATAATAAAAATAGTGCGCTTATATGGGGCACAATTATAACAATATGGGGACTACATGGGAACAAAAATATAATAAGGGGGTTGTACTAATAAAAATAAGGGGATACACTAGTAGTATAGGAACCTAACACACATCCAACCAGCACGAGTTGAAAACCTGGGAGTACCATGCCAGGTTAGTGCCTGAGTCTCTATGCCTATTAGGAGAAAACAAAAGAAACCCATTCAAAAATTCTCAAAAAGACCTTACCACTGCGAGGGAAGCCATCCTCTTATTGTCATGCCTTGCTGGAGGAATGATGTAGTAGGTGGAGAGGATGTCTTCAAACAAGGACAGTTAAAACAACAATATTCGACCAGATAGTGATCAAACTCGAAGATAGAGTTGGACAGATAAACACTTACCAACCTTACCGGTGCATTTGCTCATAATCAATGGATCGCGCAAGGTCGATGCTACCATCACAATATCCATCAAGCTTGCAAGGAGTTGCAGAGCCACATCACACAAAAACCATTGTCCCAAATGAAAAATGTGCAGGACATGAAGACAAAGGTAAGGCATAGGTTTAGCAGAAAGCCTCAAAGTCGTTGGATCGGTACACACAGAACCTAAGGTTGAATTCTTTCGCACTTAGTACTTGGATGCCTGGAAACAGGATGAACTTCACTCAATAAGATAAGCCACATGTGGCAGCATGCCTGTAGCCTATCTCCTCGATAGTGTAAGGCCACGAGAATCGTGCTAGAGCCATGTGGGTTAAGTCCATTCAATGGCACATAAAGTCGCCAGACAACCATAGTTGCAAATTGATTTAACAACTGCCAAATTAACATTTATAATCTTGAATGTTGTATGTATTTACATTAAACGAAGGATCAAGAATTATATGGATCGTGATATTATACAGTGCAATGCATTAATATAGTAATTCAAAAGTATTTTTTTGTTGTTTTTAGCGTTAATGTGTTACAATGTTGTCACATCACCTAGATGTTATTTATATAAGAAAATCAATTGTTACCTTATCATGCTAATACCAAGCAAGCTTCCCTGCATTTGTTCACACCTATCAGTCACATGTAGATCAAGACATGATGTATATTAATTTGTAAACAACCTTTATCAAGGCTAACATTCGTGTCATAATTTGCGATCAAATCACATATTAGTTGTCTAACCACATAACATGTTAGTACAACCATTTTAAAACAAGATCATTCCTTCATGAAATCTTATAGACACATACTCATGTCATGCAATAAATTAAACATTCAAAGAAGCTGTAAACATACCATGTTAGATAAACAAAATACAAAGCACAATCAACTCATACCTCAATGTATCTCAGGGGAGGCTATCACATCTGCACAATCAGTCCAGATTAGTGTGGCACAATATAAAAAAGATATCAACTCATATCTAAATACCATAATTGTAATGACCATAATGCATGACACATATAACATCAACACTTCAACTGTAATGACCATAATCATCATGCATACGACCACAATGCATATAACAACAAGTTAACTATCATGCATTACTAACTCACGCATGTGAATATGATTGCACCAATCAACTGGTAACTATCATTTGTGTAAAGACAACAACATTAAAAAACAAACTTGCATGCCCAACATATAAACCTATATGATGATGTGCTCTTACCTCGAGATGATCTACTCTTACCTCGAGATCTAGTTCTGCAACTTCTCTCTAAAGATGTGCATCTCCTACTTCATCTCATCTAACATATTAGCATCATAACATACTAATAACATCACGATGCAATACTACAACAATGACTATCATAATCTATGTATAACAACATATAGGCAATTAACATGCATGCATGACAAAAAAAATAAATTTATTTTCTTATTGCACTTGTATCTGACTTATTTTTATCTAGAAAAAAATCTATTTATCATCATTATCAATATAAATTAATAATAATGATATATGTTTTTTAATTTAATTATTCAAATTTTACAAAATAAAATAATTTATTTATTTATTCTCTTCTTAATATATACAATATAATTACTAATTTACGAATGCATTTTTTTATTTTTCTTTATGATAAATTAATGACCATTCATTTTAATCTTAGTAACTTAAACTTTTAACAAATTAAATTTAACTAGTTTATGGGTGATAGGTCATCAGCCTTATTTAAGGAAAACTAGCCAACGTTACACGGAATGACCATCATCTTTTAAATAAAATATTATTAACAAATTAATAATTTAATTAATATTACAAATATGTAATTGGTTAAAACGAAAGATATACATATATATTATTAATAATCTGTTTTCCCTATATTTACACCACATCCACCCATTATAAAAAATAAACAAAAATATATTTAAAAAAAGCTAATTATCTTTTAAAATTATTAGAATTGTCAATACATTTAATTAACTAACAATCTTTTGAAATAGTTAAAATCAAACACTTATCTTGCACGTGCTAGATGACAAATATTTTTACCTTTGCTCGTTTCTATCAAAAATATTTGGTAAAAAAACAAACCGGCAAAAATATGTTTTACATACTTGTAAAACTATCAAGAATGTAAAAATTTTAGACTTCAAATACTGCAATCTGCGTTGTTAGTACGTTGTTGCAAAACAACGAACTGTCAAAAATAATATTACAACTGGGAAACCATCACTAAACTTAAAATAAAATGTCCTATGACGGGCATCAAATTCCTTTCCTAGTTGCTCGTTAAGAATACCTGCACAGCTTGCAAATGAGAGGGAAGCGTCCTATTTCACCATAAAATATTTACTTAATAGAAAATATTTACGGGGCTGGGGATGCAAATTCAATGTAAAATAAAATAAGACATACGTCCACTTACAAGTAATAATGTTGATGGAGTTGGTATCTGTAATATGCCAATAATGATAATGCGATTAAAGGTAATGACTACCAACATTCAATGGAGAAAAAGACGGATCACTTAATAATGTAATTGCACTATGGCTGCAGGGATGCACTGCCACTGTGCATAAATTCTTGCAGCAGTAACTTAAGATGTGAATCATGCTCATCGACCATATCACTTTCAAGAAAATCACCAAAAACTCGCACAACATCGTCCCTCCTTTCAGAGCCTTCTTCCTTAAGAAGTGCCACCTCAATATTTATACGAAATTGCAAATGAGACGATCCCAGACATTTGAAACCAGCGAGGACGAGTTCCATCATTCGGACAGTTTCTGTTACTATACGTGATTTTTGCAGCGTCTTCTTGGACTCCGAGAAAAACTCATTCTCTCCTTCTTCAAGTGAGGTGGTTGTGAGAATGGAGTTAATTAACCAGAGCACTGTTTCAAGTGCTACACTAATTATATCAACATTCTTAGCTTCATCATCCTCATTCTTTTTCTTCTTCAACGTTCTTGACCTACTACATTCATCAGTTATGGTTGCATGGTGCAAGTAATGCAAACAGGAGATGCAAAGAATTGCTGAATGAAGTACAAGGCCAACGAAATTAGAGTCTGAGATGATGCAATTCAATGGATCTTTTATCCAGGCAGCCTTTAGGATTAACATTCCGTTGTGGATGTCTTCATTAGTTATATCGCTCAAATTTCCACGCTCTAACGCACGGACAGTGAGCATGACTATCGAGATCTCCTATGAATTTCATCCGAGGATAAATTCTTAAAACCATGCTCCGGATCTTCAACTGATCGCATGGCGTTAAAAGGCAAGACAGCGCTGTAAAAATCCCGAACAAAATGTCTGGAGGAATATTAATATCCTTGAAACCAATGAGATCCACGAACCTGCACACTTCCTTGCACACTTGTTTCAAAGCATCACATGAAGATGCGTAGCGATTGCATAAAAAAAAACCGATCATCTAATACCGGCAACAACTTTTCGTATCCTCCTCCTATTGAACAAAACACAACCCTGTTTCCAGGTTGGTATTGGCAATAGAGGCGGAGACGATTAAATTTCTTCCACAACACTTTCCAATAATGCTCTTCCGGCACCTCTCGCTTTTCCCTCTCAGCATTTACAAGACATTCATAATCCGAAATCAATCCCTTCAAAAGAATTTGCATATCTGCTTCGCTCAAGACTTGAGTATAGTCGGAGATGACATCTAGCCTTTGGGTTGGGCTTGAGTTGTTGACCATGTATCGTTGCATTTCTTGCCTCAACTCAGCCTGTGGAATAACATTACTAATTTCAAAAGGCTGACGTGTAAATGGACTGACTGCTTCGTGCTTGGCATCCCAAATAGTTTCCAATGTAGTTCGTTGTATAGAACCTGAGCTGGGTCGTCTTTTGTGTGCGGCAATCTAACTGGATCATGCGCAAATTCTTGAGTCAAGACATCTATGTACATTTCAGGAATCTCAGGATCCATTTTCGGCCTTAATGATCGCCAGCCAGGATTTGTATTTACCTTACAAAATATTTGTTTCGATTTTGTAAAATAGGATATTATATATATGCCATCAAATGTGCCTCATATCTTAGCATGGGTCAGGTTAGTCTAATTACTTTTGAATGATGGGTTGTGTTAATTAATTGTTAAAAATTAATATATTCAATTTCTCTTTAATTATAATGAATTGAGTGTGGGTTACATTTAGTGCATGGTTATGTTTATTATTTATTGATTATGGTGGATAGGTTTTATTTTGGTTAAATTATTAGGAACATGATTGATTTTGTTTAATTTTTTTATTTACTTATGTGAGTTTAATATGGTTAGAGATGACTCGTTATAGTTGATGATGGATGTTTATAGCTCAAATTTGTCATATGTTTGACCATATTTGATTATAGTTTAATGTGTATTTGACCATACAATTTGAGTTTCATTACCATAGTATCGAACTCAAATACATTGGATATGGTAGTCCATTCTTTAATCAAATCTCTTAGAATTGTTTTGTGATAGTGTGACTTGTTTATATGGAATTTTCTTGAACGTCCAAAACTAGATTGTATAAAATAACCACATTGTTAGAAACTCATTATACGTTTATTTCATTCAATAGTGTTTTACACATTCCTTTTTCTTTAATCATGAATATGGTAGATTTGTACTTTATAATTATGTTTTATGAGTAACGATTATTATCTTTTTTCACAAACAAGGGGATCTTATGCACCAATTCGGTGTTTCTATTGCCCTTATTATTATTATTATTTATGATGTAATTTTCATGACTAGATGTTGAGTTGAGTGATAAAGTACTTGTTTGAGAGTGATATTACATGTTTGAAATGTTGTAATTGAACTCTTTGCTTTTGAACAACACTTTGTTATTGAGTTTTTTTATAGCTTTTCTTTCTCATCTCTTTCCATCTCCTATTCCTCATGTATTTTCATCTCCTCACAATTTATTCATCCATCTCCTATTCCTCATGTATTTTCATCCCCTCACAATTTATTCATCACTTTGAGATGAGATATTTGAATACCTAAATGTAGGTGCAAGCTAATGATTGTTTCTCATAACACTTTAGTGGTAATATGAGTTTTGAAAAAACATAATATACTAACTTGGAGGAATGCTTAGAGATACATACAAAAAAAAAAAGAAAAAGAAAAGAATTCAAGATGGTGTAAGAATATGAAATGTAGATAAATGAATTATCTTTCCAAATATATAAATTTTATTAATAGATATTCTGTCTAAGTGTGTGAATTTTGAGTTTTAGTAACATTGTTATGTTATTTTCATTCATACTATAATGCATATGATTTCATTAGTGAAACCTATAAGTACATAAATAAAGGAATATTGATAATAAAAATAGTAGAGTTGTATAAAACATAGTGATTTTGTGCGTATCTAATTCTTTGAAAAAATTGATCTTAATGTCATATGTTTTTGAAATATGAAATTTTTTTATATCCTTGAAAACATAAGTACTTCCGTTAATGCACCCTAAAAGAGCCTTAAAATTACCAAACAATCCTTTTTATTTTTACGTTGTAGGTCATATTGTTCACTAGTGAACTATATAATATTTTTTTCAAATTGTTAACATGGAAAAGAAGTTATAATGGAAATATCAAGGGGATGTATTTCAATATTTCAATATATGTCAAGAGAAAAATGTATTCAAAAGTGTAAACACTATTAATATTTTAAAAAATTATACAATTAGGATGTACATAGACAACTCGATATATGTATGTACTTTCATGGACAATTGATTTGTTTAGCATATCAAAAAATAATGTGAAAGATAGAGATATAAATACATTTTTAACAAATTTATATTATCATGTGCTTACAACCCAAACACAATGTTTGTGATCCCAAACCTATATGTGAAGTAGCCAATTCATCATGCACATAAGCTCACCACTAAAAGGAATTTAAATTCTAAAAATGATGTGCATGGTCGTAATACTTGTTGGGTGTGGAGCCTGATTATATTCTGTATTCAAAGGTATCGCCACATTAGAACCTAGTTTGAAATGGGGCGACAACGTCGCCTGTAAAATATTCGCTACAAGGGGGGTCCGGGGGGGCGGCTGCGACCTTTAGGGAGCCCCCCCTAGCGGGGGGTTTCGGGGGCAGCGTCCCTGAAGCTAAGAATATATGCAAAATTGCCTTGCAAAAGTATAGTAATTTCTAGTCAATCTGGGCCATTCATTAGGTGGAGATCTGATGGTAGAAGTTATGTTTAATTTAGGGTTTTTTTCCCTAGAAGGAAACCCCTCACTATATATGAGGGAATTGTATTGCGTCTATGTAGATCTGTATTCTAAGTGAGAAAGAGAAAGGAGATTGAGAGTGAAGATGGTGTTATAGCAGATTTGTTGTAGGTTGTATCTCTTCAGTTTGTTGGATAATATAAAAGGAAGCACTGGTCGTTTGTTCGTGGACATAGCCCAAATTGGGTGAACCATGTATATCTGTGTCTCTCTTGTTTTATGCGTTTTCTGTGTTTATATTTCTACAATATTTTATGTGTTCCATTTCTCTATAATATATTATTTTCTAATAATACTAAAATAGCATATATGATCCAAATAATAAAAATGTGTGTACATTGCCCATGGGGGTAGTTCAATTGGCAATGACCTTGTTACGAAGTAATATGTAAACCATGAGATTCAAAGTTCAGTGGAAAATAGGTTCAAGGATGCACATTATAATTAAAGTAGAGGACATTAAGTCCCTTTGAACAAGGGGTGAAACCTTTCCTCTATAGTGCGGGTGAAACAATGTGATCAATGGTCGAGAATAAATAAAGGATCAAGGTAGAGTGTGGGTCCATTAGAGGAGGTGTTCTAGAGAATTATATAATGTGGAAGGGATGAGACTTTATCAATTGGACCTTGTGAAGGTGCATTCCATAACAAAGGTCGGGGATGTCATCTAACAAAAGGAAGGATCATTTATTGAAAGGAATTATTCCCGTTCCCTAGATTTTTTTCCCTATGAGGTATGAGGGAAATTTTGAGTAGATGTTCTCATGGAAAGAAGTTGATTCAAGAAGGAATATTCCCATTGGGAGATGATATCATTGTACAAATATTATGATGATTGATTTAAATGTTTTATGTTAACTTTGATTATAAGAATTTCTGTTTGTAGGGAGCAGAAAAAAGGAAGGTAGCAACCATTTAACAAGTAACACTATGAAAGAGAAAGAGGGACCAAGCAAAGCTCTCAGAAGAAGGAAATTGTGGCAAAATGCCAACAATAGGTGAAATTGTTGAGAATGGAACAACATGAGTTCTCAAAACAAGAGTGAAGAATTGAGAAATTAAGAATGTAAAAGAAAAAAAACTTTGGAAGTTGAAGAGAAGGAGTGCTCGAGGAGAGGTTTTGATAAAGTGAACTAGAAGAAGAGAGTCTATCAAGAGGGTGACTTGTACTAGTGGCAAGTGACAAATTTGTTATAGAAATGGAGAAGGATTTTTGAAGCTCATAGCTGGAGAAGGAGAATCCTTAGAAGAAGGAAGTGAGAATGACCACTGATAGTCATAGTAAGGTTTCAAAGAGAAGTCACAATCTGGTGGAAGAGAATTTCAAAATAGCTGACATGAGGTAGATGAGTGATGGCGATTTTGAGGGGGAATTGGCCGAGTTAAGAGTCGAACCGAGTAATATAAATAGGTTTCTATGAGAATGGGGATATGGATGGACAATGGAGAAGAATAAGGTAAGATGTAATTCACTACAAGTGAAGCTCAGGAAAAGGTTAATTTCCAGGTTGACAAAATAACTCATAGCAATTGAGTTTACTATGGAAGTTCAGTACTGTGAATTAGCACAGAGACCAATCCTTGGAGAGAATGATAATAATGAATAACATAATAAAATACCTTTTAAGAGCATCACACATTGTTTAGAATATCAACATAGGGTGCTAGAACCATATGTTGAGGCTAAACATCCTAATAATTTTAAGTTTGATAATCAGTGTGTGGATGTAGGATTTGTTGCAGATGATGGAAAGAACATTAATTTTGTTCATGCTAGGGAAGAAGGACAAAGTTTTAATGTGATTCTTGTGAAGGATGAAGAACAATTACAAAGAATTGTTATAAATTTTAGAACAAAACAAAATTTTGATTCTCCTGGAAGAGGAAAGAAGAGAATTATTTTGTAAAGGAAATCAAGATGTATACCATATGCAACGAACAAATGCATCTATGGAAGAAAATCATGAGATTGAAAGTTTTTTATTTCAAGATGAGATTCCTAATTAGAGAAGGTTCTAGCTTTTGAGGAGATGCCTAAGGTTGGTAAATTTGTGCATACAAAACCTCAAGATGGTGAAACTCAGGAATAAGTTATTACATTGAAAGAAGAAAATGAAGACTTGATGAATGGATTAAAGATTCCAATGCTGCATGAGGAAATGGTGTTGTAAGCATTTGAAAAGGCTATGAAGTCACATGTTTTTAAAACTAATGAGTGGTTTGTGTTTACAGGTAGTGAGGAATGTAAGGATAAACAAACTCATAATTTTTTCATCTTAGTAGAGGAGGAAACATTGTATCCTTTAATCATTAAAATGGAAAGATATGCAAATTCAATGAGTGAAAGTATTGGGCCCTGCAGAGAGGAAAAATATGTGGAAGGAACAATGAGCTAGCTTAGAGATACTAATCTGATTTAGAATATTAGCTTGTAGTGCTAAGATCTTCCTCAAGTTGTAAAAAAATGCTTTCATTGTGCTTAAGGATTCATCAATTTTTTGCAAGTGAAATGGAATTTTTTTATGTTAATTTTATGAGTAATTTAACATAAATAAGAAACTAAACAACAACATAAATATGTATAGAACATCATCAAAATCACATTACAACAAGAACATGATAAAGGATTTCACCCCTCCCGAGCTACGTATCATTGATCCAGCTTCCAATGGTTTGGGCCTCTCTATTATGCTGAAAAATGTAAAAATATATTGTTCCAATTCTCAAATGCTTATGAAACCTACTGCAATCATCTCTGCTTCGCTCAAGACTTGAGTATAGTCGGAAATGACATCTAGCCTTTGGGTTGGGCTTGAGTTGTTGACCATGTATCGTTTCATTTCTTGCCTTAACTCAGCCTGTGAAATAACATTGCTTATATCAAAAGGATGACAGGTAAATGGACTAACTGCTTTGTGCTTGCCATCCCAAATAGTTTCCAATGTAGTTCAATTGTATAGAACCTGAGCTGAGCCTTTTCTGTGCAGCAATCTAACTGGATCATACACAAATTCTTGAGTCAACACATCTATGTACATTTCAGGAATCTTAGGATCCATTTTTGGCCTTAATGATAGTTATCTTTACCTTAAAAAATATTTGTTTCTATTTGTAAGATATTATATATATATATGCCATCAAATGTGCCTCATATCTTATGATGGGTTGGTTTAGTCTAATTATTTTTTAAGGATGGGGTTGTGTTAATTAATATGCGAAGGAATTTAATGATGGGGTTGTGTTAATTTGTATTCTAAGGTTTAGTCTAATTATTTTTTAATGATGGGTTGTGTTAATTAATTGTTAAAAATTAATATATTCATTATTTTTTTAATTAAATTTAAAGTCTATCTAAATAATATATATATATTTAAATATCTATTATATTTTAAAGTTTGGAGTATAAAGTTTAGTATTAAATTTAGGTTTCTTTGATCCATATTAATATTTTTGAGAAGGGTTTTTGGTAGAAATCACATCATAATTCATTTGTCTATGTGTTTCAAACCAATCAAATGCGTTACTGTCCTGACCATGGACTACATTAGTCAGTTGGTTCCAAACAGGTGACAAATGATGTGATTTCTGCCAAAAACTCTTCTCAAAAATAAAGTCCACCCTTAAATTATGTTTTTAAATTAATTAATTGTTAAAAATTAATATATTCAATTTCTTTTTAATTATAATGAAATTAATTAATTATTAAAATTAATATATTCAATTTCCTTTTAATTATAATGAATTATTTATTGATTATGGTTGATATGTTTAATTTTGGTTAAATTATTGGGAATGTGGTTGATTTTGTTTAATCTTTTTATTTACTTATGTGAGTTTAATATGGTTAGAGATGACTCATTATAGTTGATGATGGATGTTTATAGCTCAAATTTGTCATATGTTTGACCATATTTGATTATAGTTTACTGTGTATTTGACCATACAATTTGAGTTTCATTACCATAGTATTGAACTCAAATACATTGGATATGGTAGTCTATTCTTTAACCAAATCTCCTAGAATTTTTTTGTGATAGTGTGACTTGTTTATATGGAATTTTCTTTAACGTCCAAAACTAAATTCTATAAAATAACCATATTTTTAGAAACTCATTATACATTTATTTCATTCAAGAGTGTTTTACACCTTTCTTTTTCTTTAATCATGAATATGGTGGATTTGTATTTGATAATTATGTTTTATGAGTAACCATTATTATATTTTTAAAAAAACAAGGGGATCTTATGCACCAATTTGATGTTTATATATCTCTTATTATTATTATTATTATTATTATTATTATTTATGATGTAATTTTCATGATTGGATGTTGAGTTGAGTGATAAAATACTTGTTTCAGAGTGATATTACATGTTTCAAATGTTGTAATTGAACTCCTTGCTTTTGAACAACACTTTGTTATTGATTTTTTTTTATAGCTTTTCTTCCTCATCTCTTTCCGTCTCCTATTCCTCGTGTATTTTCATCTCCTCACAGTTTATTTATCACTTTGAGATGACACATTTGAATACCTAAAGGTAGGTGCAAGCTAATGATGGTTTCTCATAACACTTTAGTGGTAGTGCAAGTTTGGAAAAAATATAATCTAATAACTTGGAGGAATGCTTCGAGATACATATACAAAAAAAATTCAAGATGGTGTAAGAATATGAAATGTAGATAAATGAATTATCTTTCCAAATATATAATTTTATTAATAGATATTTTGTCTCAGTGTGTGAATTTTGAGTTTTACTGGCATTGTTATGCTATTTTAATTCATATTGTAATGCATATGATTTCATTAGTGCAACCTATAAGTACATAAATAATGAAATATTGATAAAACAAATTAGTAGAGTTGTATAGAGCAGAGTGATTTTGTGCATATCTAATTCTTTGAAAAAAATTGATCATAATTTCATATCTTTTTGATTTGTGATTTTTTTATATCCTTGAAAACATAAGTACTTCTGTTAGTGCACCTTAAAAGAGCCTTAAAATTACCAAACAATCCTTTTAATTTTTTCATTATAGGTCTTATTGTTCACTAGTGAACCATGTAATATTTTTCTTCAAATGATTAACATGGAAAAGAAGTTATAATTGAAATATAAAGGGGATGTATTTCAATATTTCAATATATGTCAAGAGAAAAATGTATTCAAAATAGTAAACAATATTAATATTTTAAAAAAGTATAAAATTAGGATATACATAGATGACTCAATATATGTATGTAGTTTCCTGGACAACTGATTTATTTAGCATATCAAAAAATAATGTGAAATATAGGGATATAAATACATTTCAACAAATTTATATTTTCATGTGTTTATAGCCCAAACATAATGCTTGTGATCCCGAAGGTATATGTGAAGTAGCCAATTCATCATGCACATAAGTCCCCCCACAAAAGGAATTTAAATTCAAGAAACAACGTGCATGGTCTTAATACTAAAATAGCATGCATGATCCAAGTAATAAAAATGTGTGTACATTGCCCATGGGCGTAGTTCAATTGGAAATGGCCTTGTTATGAAGTAATATGTAAATCATGAGATTCAAAGTTTAGCAGAAAATAGGTTCAAGGATGCACATTATAATTAAAATAGTGGACACCAAGGCCCTTTGAACAAGGGTTGAAACCTTTCCTTCACAGTGGAGGTGAAACGATGTGATCAATGATCGAGAATAAATAAAGGGTTGAGGTAGAGTGCCAGTCCATTAGAAGAGGTGTTCTAGAGAAGTATATAATGTAGAAGGGATGAGAATTTGTCAATTAGACCTTGTGAAGGTCCATCACATAACAAAAGTCAACGATGTCATCTAACAAAAGGAAATATCATTTGTTGAAAGGAATTATTCCCGTTCCCTAAATTCTTTTCCCTAGGACGTATGAGGGAGATTTCGAGTAGATGTGCTCATGGAAGGAAGTTGATTCAAGAAGGAATATTCTGAATGGGGGATGAGATCTTTGTACAAATATTATGAGGATTGATTTAAATGTTTTATGTTAACTTTGGTTATAATAATTTATGTTTGTAGGGAGCAGACAAAAGGAAGGTAGGAACCATTTAACAAGTAACTTGGGCTTAAATCCCCAAAATTGACTCTAGAGGACCCATTCCCAACAATAGGGAAGAACAACAATGTTTTAATGTGATTCTTGTGAAGGATGAAGAACAATTACAAAGCGTTGTTATAAATTTTGGAACAAGACAAAATTTTAATTCTCTTGGAACAAAAAGAAGGTAGAATTTTTTCTAAAGGAAATCAAGGTGTATACCATATGCAACGAATAAATGCATCTATAGAAGAAAAGCATGAGATTGAATGTTTTTTATTTCAATATGAGATTCTTAATTAGAGAACTTCCTAGCTTTTGAAGAGATGCCAAAGGTTGATAAATTTTTGCACACAGACCTTCAAGATGGTGAAACTAAGCAAGAAGTTATTAAAGTGAAAGAAGTAGATGAATATTTGATGAATGGATTAAAGATTCCAGTGTTGCATGAGGAAAGAGTGTTGTAAGCATCTGAAAAGGTTGTGAAGTCTCATGTTTTTAAAACTAATAAGTGGTTTTTGTTTACAGGTAGCGAAGAATGTAAGGATAAACAAACTCATAATTTTTTTCATCTTAGTAGAGGAGGCAACATTATATCCTTTAATTGGTAAAATGGAAAGACATGCAAATTCAACAAGTGAAAGTATTGCGCCCTATAGAGAGGAAAAGACGTGAAGGGAACAATGAGCTAGCTTAGAGATTCTAATCTAATTTGGAATATTAGTTTGCAGTGCTAAGATCTTCCTTAGATTATAAAAAAAATTCTTTCATTGTGATTAAGGATTCATAAATTTTTGCAAGTGAAATGGAGATTTTTTATGTTAATTTTATGAGAAATTTAACATAAATAAGAAATTGAACAACAACGTAAACATGTATAGAACATCATCAAAAACACATTACAAAAAGAACATGATAAAGGAGTTCACCCCTCCTGGGCTACGTATCATTAGTCCAGCTTCCAATGGCTTGGGCCTCTCTATTATGTTGAAAAGTGTAAAAATCTATGTTTACAGTTCTCAAATGCTTCTGAAACTTGCTCCAATCAGTCCAGAATGTCCAAAAATGGCTATCTAGCCTTTGGTGAGAAATTGAAGAAGTTATGACTTTGCCTTGCTTTCCCATTATTCGCTCCACAAATTGCCCCACTTTGGCATAATCCTACAAATTAGCCCCAAAAACACGCTACCTAGTTGAAAATTTCACTACGTGGAGGGCCATAATCTATCGGTCGATTATTCATTGCAAATCAAAATCAACAAGAACCAGCAGGCTTAAGGTCTTGTGAACATGGCAAGCAATGTGTGATTGCAATGTGGTGAACCCAACGAGAGTATTAACTGGAACGTAAAGTCACATCACATCCAAGATCCAATTTCATTTTGCAATCGATGAAGAAACTAATGCGGATCTTTTTTTCCTGCGCTTTGCAGTTGTGATCTTCAATTGCACTTATCGCATTGCAACCCGGGTATGCTAGGGGCTGATTTATTGCATCGCTTCTACTGGGCTGATCAATTGCATGGCAACTTCGGGGTCAATCCTTTAACACCTTTCTGCATATATTTTGCGAAGTACGATTGTGATTTATCACATCGCAACCCTTCTTTGCTTGAGGGCTGATTCTTTAACACGATCTACCTGTGACTTGTGATTTGTGATTTGCGATATGTGAGGACCAATGGTGGCCTTCCAATTGGTGCCTTCTCATTGGATGAAGGGACTTACCACATCATCCAATCCTGCCATGTGTCCAAGTCAAACCTGAACTTTGAATTGCTCTTACTTCTGCATATGAGCTGAGATTTCAGTGTCATTTGCACCATAGGATTTCGAATTAGAAGCTCTTTGCTCCGAAGTTAAGTTTATCAAGATTCTGACACTTTGATTTTTGAGCCTAATTTTGAGCACCTAATCACTCCTCCCCACTAGAAGTATTTTGGACCCCAAAATATCACTTTCAATTGGCAAGCACGTGAGGGCACAATTCCCTCACCTTTGAATCGCGATCCATTAATCACTGAACTGGAACTTGTGATCTCCATGATTCTTGTCATGTCTTTTTGTGTAGTTACCTTTAACCTTTTCAATTCATTCTTCCACTATTTGATGTACCATTTGGAGTCGTTTAATGAACTCTTTGGCATTATCCATGTTACTATTAGTAGCAACATCCTTCTTACCAAAATGATACAATACATTACGATGCAAATGGTAAACAAATTCCTCCATTTGATTCCTTTGACTCAAGCTTAAATATACATCTTGAAAGTATGTATTTTTCTAAAAAGAACTTTTATGCAAAACAAAATTATGGTTGAGGAAAATAGTTGTACAAACTATAGGCCTATAAAGTACATCAACAAACTTGTCACTTATACCTTTCTTATACCTTTTGAATGAGTGGTATAGAAGAAAACCCATCCAATGGTAGTGCCTTTGTCGCTGACTTTGTCATTGAAAACTTTTGAATGAAAAGAAATGGGCTTAGCATATTGCAAATAGACTACACCATGGCATAGTCACATTTAGAAACTTGGAACTTAAATGATTGTCTCAAGTCTGGAAGTGTAAGTACTAGAACTGTATTGATTTTTTGTTTTAAAACATCAAATGACTCTCTTTCTTGCCTCCTCACTGGAATAAATTTTGCACAACTTCCAACGAATGCAAATGAACTACAATAGAAGAAAAATTAATAAAATTTCTCCTCCAACATTGGGATGCTCCCAAAAAACGTCTTTTCCAAATCACTATCTTGAGTCTGCCTGTGCAAATTCCAAGAAGAGCAGAGGCATTTGTGGCTTCATGCGGATGTATGATTATTTCACCTTTGTCTACAAGAATGGAGTCAATACGACCATAGACTATTACGACATCAATCTTTAAGAGGTCTAGCTTCATCTCACCTTCTCCATGTCCCATGGAGACTACCAAAAATCCTTTGTAAACCTGAACATGCTTGAAAGAACCAACTTCATGGCTCAAGTACATGAAAGAATTTTTATCCAACATATACTTTGACATCTTCAGAAACAAATGTTACTAACATACGACATTAAGTATTTCTTTCTCACACAACATGTTCATAATGAAATTTTTTGAAAATGAAAATGTCATCCAAATAGACTATCCTATCTAGAAATGGCTCCAACACATCTTTCTTAATATGTGTAAAAGTAGTAGGAGCATGGAAAAGACTGAAAATCATAACAAGCCATTCAAACAAACCTTGCCTGCTTTTGAATCTCATCTTCCATATGTCTCCTTCAACAAATCTACTTTAATGAAAACCACTTCTTGAATCCCTTTCAAGGAAATTCTTACCATTCTTCTCGAGCACCAAAAGAAGAGGTGCAACACATGGTAAAGGAGTAGGCCAAATGATCCTTTTATTTAACAATCCATAGATTTGCATCTTAATTTTTGCTCTTTCCATCACTAACATCATGTACATGCCAATGTTAGGAAAAAGACACTTTTGTTGCAACTGTAACTCAGGTTGGATTCCCCTCTTGGGATGTAATCCCTCTGATTCCTCAAACATTTCATCATATTGGTTAATAGCATCAACCAAATTAGTTTTCAAATTTGAATTACAACCATCAAATGCTTCATAATCAATATCATTCTCGGGTTTGATCATCATCCAGATTTAAATAGGAATGCATCAAATTATAGAGATAACCATAAATGTAGATATGCAACAAAAATAATACTTCATTTCATTAATGTAAAATATTGAAATATGCTTACAAAGAGAAATTGAAATAAACTAGCTCGGACGATGGTAGCTTATCTCTGAGGAGTGACGTGGCAGCTACATGCCTCTGAACTGTCTTACAATGAGGCTCGAAGGCCTATTTATTATTTAGAAATAATGGAAAACCCTAAACATCCAAAAACCTAACCCTAGGATATGAAGTGCCAAACTATGGGACTCGTTTTGGGTAAATTGGTACATCAACTTCCCAGGGTCATAACTTTGGAAACAATCTTCATTTGACATGTGCAATACCTTGCTAGAAAGATCTATCCAAGGACTACAAATTTGGGAAGAGAAAGATTGGTCCTTGGACCTATGTTTCTCCCATTTTTCCCAACAAACATCGTTTAGGGCCTCAAAATGACTCTAGAACTTCAAGACCCAAAAAACTGCTAAAAATAGTAAACTCTGTTGCAATTAAGGAAATTGAAAAACTAAAAGAAATAATGGTGTGGGTCCAAGTGGAATTGGAAGGTGGTCAACAATATCCACCTAGATCATTCCTCCTTCCTTAGGAAGCAATGGTCCCCATTGCATTGAGTTCATCCATGAGATCAGGAAACTTCTATTGAACTTGGTCCTTGGTGAGCCACTCACCCTCATGAAGGAGTTGTCCTAATTTAACAACTCGATGCAATTGGATCTTCTGTTGGTGAGTGTTCTTGATTTGTGTGTCAATGATCCGATCGATTGTAGCTTGTTCCATGCAATCTAGATCTAACTCTGTTGGTGTGAGTTGTTCTGCAATGTCGGATGTGTCTAGTAATGGTGGAAAGTATGGTCGAAGGCAATCCACATTAAACACTATCTGCAGGCCAACGAATGGGGGAATGTTGAGCTCAAATTCATTATCTCCCACCACCTTGGTAATGGTGTAAGGATTGTATCAGAGTTGTATGAGTTTTTGATAGGCTTCGGTAATGCGTTCCTTTTGCAAATGCAACCAGACTTTCTCGTGCACTTGAAACTTGTGTGGCACCTGATGTTGATCACGTAGTTGCTTGTACTTGCCATTTGATTTCTCCAAAATGTTGTGGACCTACTGGCATATATGTTGGATGTGCTCAATGAATTTTTCCTTATTTGTTTCAGACTAGACATGAGCTGAATCTACCTGGGTAGATACAAATGGCATGGCCACATCAATGAGATATAGTGGTTGGAATCCCAAGCCCACCTAAAAAGCGTTGTGGCCAGTCGAGCTTTGGAGATCGTGGTTATAGTTGTACTGAACATAGGGGAGGTTTTCATCCCATGTGTGTGGATGCTTTGAGTTGTACATGTGAAAAATGTGCACGATCATCATGTTGACAACCTCTGTCTGGCCATCAGTTTGAGGATGGAAGGTTGTGGAATTAGTGAGTTTGGTGTCCAACATTGACCAGAGACTGGACTAAAATGTACTGAGGAACCTACTATCCCGATATGAGATGATAGTATGTGGGATCCCAAAGTGTACTCACACTCGTTCAAAGAAGAGTTTAGCAGTGGCTTCTGCTGTGATATTCCTCTTGCAGGCTACCCTAATGACCATCTTTGAGAACCTGTAAATGACCACAAAGACACAGTCATTTACATGCTTAGTAGAAGGAAGGCCCGACATGAAATCCATGGAGATGGATTCCCAAGGTTGACTAGGGGTAGGCAGCAGTGTATAGAGGCCTTGCTTCTTGATGGTCTGTTTGGAAATGGCGTAGGAAGTGTAGGATCTGATGTACTTCTCGACACCCTGTTGAAGATATGATTGTTATAGACATATTTGGGCACTGCAACCCCAATCACATATGTTGATAAACCAAGGGCTCTTAAACCCCTAAAAGCATTGTTTCATACCCTAAAGGATCATGGTCAACTGATTACATCATTTCCTAGAAGTTCCACCTCAAAAACTACTAAGAACTGGTCAAAACTAACCCATATAGACTGCTCCTTGGTCAAGGTGTGATGCATCTCACCTATTACACATGAGGGGTGCGATGCATACTGAAAGGGCCTTCTGTAGGGTGTGATGGGCGAGAGTAGAGAAATGGCAGAGACAATTTTCTAGGTGGAAACCTAGAGAATCTTCTAGAAACTTCTCATATGACACTTGTTTCTCTGAATTCTCCCAGGGATGAGTAAGAGATCATGAAATCTCCAAGTGGAACCAAGAACTATCAATGAAATGACACTAATCAAAAACTCAGAAGCTAAATCACCCCCCTACAAATATCTATAGATGGATCCCTCATCACAGAGATCTAGAGGCTGGAATTTTGTAATTTGTAAGGAAGTGTTGTTGGTTTCTGTTTGAGATATTGTATTGTTGGGCGATCTTGCTTTTCATGAGGTGAAGAGGGCTTTCATGCTGGGAGGATGATGTTGGATCAGACAACTAGGTTGTAATTCTCTCTTCTACTTCTACTATTAGTAAAGTTATTTGAGTTTTCCTCCATATACTTGTGTATTTGTGAATCTTGTATTTGTGAATGCTATTGTATGGTTAAGGTACTTTTGATTCTGCATTGTTTATGGTATCATAGATATCTATGCTTTGATGGTGTTTTGTTGCTTTGCCTCCACAGGTGTTCTTTGAAGTGGGAAAAGTGAGAAAGGAGTGGCAAGCTCTATCAAAGGAGAGAGGAAACAAGCAAAGATCCAAGTGAAAAATTAAGGAAAACACAGGTTACTTTGAATTGTTTGTTTCTAAGATAGCTACCCATCTTAGTGGGACTAGCAGATCAAATAGACACTAGTTTTCCTCAAAACAAAATGGAGACTCTACCGGGGAGTGAATATTTTGTTTGTTTGTTACTGTTGTTTGCTTTATAAACTACAGACAGAGCCTGAAGTTAAGCTAGCTAGCCTTCGAATTTCTTTTGCCATGCAACTGCAAAGTAGATCAATGCTACTTCAGTCAATCTCCGGGTTGGTTTATGAACTTAAAATCTAACTTGCAAACATCCTAAGTGCCCTGGTGGTAGCTCAATAACCTCATATGATCATACCCCTATACTTTGTGTTTATTGTCCATCATAGCTCGACCTAAATCACTAAAATTGGCTGCAAAGTTTGAGCAAAAACCAAGCTTAGTTTCATTCCCTGGTCCATCGCACTATCTCCCATTGGTAGTATGGATGCATCGCACCTCCTACCTGCTGCAGATGAGATGCATCCTTGTTTCCCTTAAGGATAGGTGCGATGATTGAATGGGACTGTTTCCCCCTCTGGAATTTGGTTTTTTCTTCATTGTTTTTAGCTCTATTGAGTAGTTTTGCTGCTTATGATCAGTATATCATTGTTGAAGCCTTCTTCATTTACATTATTCAACCTCCATTTATCAAGAATTGTGAATTTTGTTAATGTATTTTTCATCATTTACAGTTCTCCCTTGCAAATAGTATCTTAATCAGACTATCGTCTTTTGATTCAAAAGTGTTGCAACTATCGTTTTGAGTCAAGAAGAAGAGTGTCATAAATTCTTCCTCTTCTAGATAGTCGATTGTACTTTTTCCATTGTATTTGATTTGAATTGTCAATATTTGAAGTGTTGAAAGCAGTTTTCCATTCGAAATCGAAAGTGTTGTTTTAGTCTTCCTTTCATTTTGAAAAGAAATTGTTGAAGTGTCGCTTTGAAGAAAATAGTTCACATCTATATTTAGTTTTCCTTTTTGGAATTCAGACATGAAGGATGCAGAAAAACGAATACATGCATGTGCATTTGCATTTAGACTGCATGTGCAAAATGATTTAGGAAAAGTGCATTTACTGTGTGCTCTCTGCTCTCTGTTGAAAGAATCATACTTTTCTTTCCTTAGTAGCTAGGATTTCATTGCTAAAAGAAAACAAACAATTGTTTATCATTTTAGATTGCATATTTAGGAATTTTACATCTACATCACGTGGCGAACCTTGAAACAAAAATTTCTAAGAAAGATGAACTCTAAAATAAACCTCAATGAACATAAAAACACTTTGGAACCTAATGCACAACATCTAAAAGTCTAGGCTAGAGACATATTATGACGTCGTAAAACCTGGTCACTATTGTTTTCATCGAAGGTTGGGTGATTCCTCCTCTTTGACACGACAAGTTCCAGTATGGACTTGTGCTCCTCGTACTATCAAGTATATATTGGGAGACCGCAATAGGCTTGTAGGAATTTACAGGGTAAGTTCCTCAAACATAACACCAAAAGGACACCGCTCACAAATAGATCACATATCAATACACCAGTATTTTGACGTGGTTAAAACCCTCAGAGAGGGAAACAGTCCACGGCCTGCACCAACGTGGCTACTACAGGCAATTTATTAATAAAAGAATGAAAATTACATAAGCTTCTCTCATGCACGGTGAACCTACAAATGACCCTCCATGCGCTTTAAATAGAATTCATGGACCAATCGGGTGTCAAGCCACGGATCAAGTGTCGGTAATACCGAGGAGAGAATGAACCGTCGGATCACTACATATTGGGACCGTCGGATTGTAAGTTACAAAATGTACAACGGTAAAGAAACACACTTTACCTAACTCTATACTACCTAACTCTACACTAGACCAAGTTATACTTAACTATTTCCAATGTGTCGGAATATCCTAACATCCCCCCTTAAGAACCACTTGGGATAGGATTGAAGGATTTACGAATATGACACAATAGGAGAAGGAAGGAGGCACTAGAGCCTATCCCCCCTTAGTGACAACTTCGTGAACTCCAAGCATATATCGAAGTTTAGTGAACTTCGCCTCTGTGAGAGCCTTTGTGAAGATGTCTGCAACTTGATCATTTGTTGAACAATATTGCACTTCAAGAACATGGTCATGAATGAGCTTTCTGATGAAGTGCATGTGTAGTTCAATGTGTTTGCTACACTGATGTTGAACTGGATCTTTGCAAAGCTGAATGGCACTTTGATATCACACCAAAGTGTAGTCGGATGGTGCTGCTCAGAGCCAAATTCTGATAGGATCTGACGAAGCCACAAGGCTTCCTTACTAGTTTCCACGGCACCACGATACTCTGCTTCTGCTGACGAAAGAGAAATGGGAGCCTGTTTCTTACAAGCCCATGTAATAGGTTCTGAACCATGAGTGAAGACATAACAGGCAGTAGACTTCCGATCATCAGGGTCACCAGCCCAATCAGAATCCGTTAAACCAACTAATAGAGGAGCTGCTTTGGCACTGTAATGAATCCCAAACCGTACTGTACCTCGAACATAACGAAGTATTCTTTTAGCTGCTTTCCAATGAATTTCACGGGGGTTTTGCATAAAACGAGAAACAAGGCCAACAACAAAGGAAAGGTCAGGACGAGTATGGGTTAAATACAAGAGTTTTCCTACAAGTTGACGGTATAAGGTAGCATCAACTTCAGGAGAAGTACAAGAGACTGAAAATTTGACTCCAGACTGAAAGGGAGAAGGAGCTGGCTTACAATCTTCCATGTGAAAATGACGAAGAATATCACAAGCATACTTGGACTGGGAAAGGGAAATACCCTCCTTGGATTGCAAGACTTGAAGACCGAGAAAATAGTGTAAGTGTCCTAAGTCTGTCATTTCAAATTTCTTTTTAAGGCTGGACTTCACATGGTTTATAAGGTTGGGATCACTACCAGTAAGAATAAGATCATCAACATAAAGAACAAGGATGATAAGAGAGTTGCCCACTTTCTTGGTGTAGACAGTATTGTCAGAATAACACCTAGAAAGCCAGATTCTAAGAAAGCTATCCATTTTGGCATACCAAGCCCGAGGAGCTTGCTTGAGTCCATAAAGAGATTTCTTATCGACATACAAGGCTGGAGTCTGTTTGGATGAAGCCAATGGGTTGTTCCATATAGATTTCTTCTTGCAAGTCCCCATGCAAGAAGGCAGATTTAACATCCATCTGATGGACTTCCCATTTTAAAGAGGCAGCAAGGGAAAGAACAAGGCGGGTAGAGTTCATTTTGGCAACAGGGAGAAGGTTTTAGTGTAGTTAATGCCTTCAACCTGTGAAAAGCCCTTAGCAACAAGACGAGCTTTATGTTTATCAACTTTCCCATCTGGTCCATACTTGGTTCTGTAACCCCATTTACATCTAACAAGTTTGCGTCCCTTTGGTAGAGGAACAAGATCCCATGTATCATTTGCCAACAATGAATGATATTCTTCATTCATAGCTGCTTCCCAATGTGGATGGCCTGAAGCTTCTGCAAAAGTGTCAGAATCATGATTTACTGGAGCTTGAGCCAGTAAAGAAGAGGCTCTTTCAAAATGAGAACGTGTACGTCGCTGATCTGTAGGATCACCGGCAAGATCACCTGCTGCATCCCGAGTAGCACGGACCTATCTTGGAAGTTGAGGATCCTGAGAAGGTGGGGGAGGATTGTCATCCTCACTTTCATCATCTGAAGAAGAAATGTTTTCAAAATTAGAAGAGATAGGAAGAGGTGGCACATCCACCGGACTAGGCTCGCA